>CAAKHF010017901.1:0-24846 GCA_901007745.1 Hippocampus kuda | reverse complement strand
GGGGGGGGGGGGGGGGGGGTGGTCACTTTTTGGGCTGGCTCAGGTGAAATGCAAACGCAAATCCAAATTTACAGACCTACAGGAAAAAAAAAAATCCTAAACTGTATTTAGGTTACATGGCAAGCCAAAACAACAATTCAGGAAAAGGTTAAGATTGAGCAGGATTCAGAATTGAGAAGTATTCTTCCTGCGCACGAGATACATTCACGAGAACGGGGACATCCACAAGCTGTGGTGGTGTGGCATCAATATGAGACAGTAAGCGGTTTTGTGCAGAAGACATATTGAATAGGCTTTACATGGGGATGAGCTAAATCCGCAGAGCTTTATCAACATGTGACAGATATAATCAGCATCGGAAACAAGCCACGCAAGCACAATCTATTTTTTTCTTCCCTCTCTGGTAAATAAATATGTATATTTGCTCTATTTTAAGCCACGGCACAGAAGGTCGCTAACTCACTCCGACGGTGCCATTGGCTTAACCTCGTCGGTCAAAGGCGTTCTAAAATGGTTCCACGTGCCTTCGTAAGATGGATTATTCAAAGTCAAGCAGCCGTGTTTGACCTGAAAGATGTTGACTGTCTGATTAATGGCAGTTGGTGATGATTAATGTGGGTTAAAAACCCCTTGGTGTGTATGAGCACACACACACACACACACATGCACGCGCTTTAGCATCCAAGGGTGAAGAATAGGAACTTATTGCATGTGATGCCCACTTACAGTACGTTTGAACAACTACTACACACGATCACATTTAATTTGAAATACTGAACTGTCTTAAAAGCTCTTTATGATGACATCATTCAGTGATCAACATCAGCCAGCCTGAGCCAAGTCAACAGAGAAACATTGAGGCAAACATGCCCACCGACAGGGGGCAGCAGAGTATAAGACAGACAGCCGCTGTGAATTGCAGGTGAAAACTGGGGGAGGGTGGGGGCGGGAGGGGGGCATGAGAAAGGTGGACAATTTAGAGAAGGCAGGTATGTCATAAAATACGAAAATGGTACTAAGACCAAGCAAAAGACTACAGACAGCTGGTAATTTAAAAAAAAGGTTATTGGTAATAAGAGTAAAAGGTCAAGTGACCATTGATGTTTCAAAGTCAGTCCCTTTCTCCTTGTCACACACAAGTGCCAGTATGTTCTTCCTTGAATTGAATCCAACAGTGACACTTGCGGAGAGTTGTCAGGAGAGACACTTTTATTTCCACTGGAAGCACACGCTCGTGGTGAGCGCGAGCGGGAAAACCGCACAGGAGCAAGACAAGTTTAAAAGCGTGTGCGCACTGGTGGGACGGAAAAAAAAAAAAAAAAGACAAGGCACAACACACAAAGCATGGGAAGACTGCGAGATCTTTCATTCCACATTCGGCACGAAGAGCCACAATGACAAGTGTGGGTTTTACGTAACCTCGCGCTGCTCCTAAGCGCACATTTAATTACAAATGGGGATTAGGGAGCAACAAGCATAATGTGCCAAGTGGCGTAAAAACGGCAACGAACGGATCTTTAAATGCAGTTGAGTGAGTTTTTCTCCTGGGTGAACATTTTCAAACAACTCCCCACCCCCACCCCCCCTAAGTGTCTCGGATGTATTTCCAACCTTTCAAGCGATTTTTTTTTTCCCCTCCCCATTCTTCATTGGCCTCGACATCTATCCACCCCAACGCTGGCCTGACTTGTGCTTTTTGCTTTCACGCGTCCAAGAAATGTTGGTCGTCGAGTTGCCTGAGCCGCTCTTGGCAGCTAGCATGGCAAGACGAATGTCAGATCACCGTCAGTCTATCACCTGGCGCTGAAGGCTGGAAACACATTTGGAGTGGCAGCCAACTCAAATGTCCTCTCAAGGAGACGAGAAGGGGTATTTTTCACCATAACTTTTTTTTTAGGGGCATTTCTACAGCTGGCATCCGCAGAGATAGAATTCAATCTACATGTCCTTCGATCACGTAGAACCATTTCTCTGTACTGCAAATGGTGACGGGAGGGAAAAGATGGTCAAAGAAGGACAAAATCATTCCAAAAAGGCGTTTTCCCCAGCCCCCGTGCAGCATTGTACTACTGGGCGAATTGCCGAACGCGCCTTGAAAAATGTGCGACACGCTTGATAATGTGGAAGATAAGAAAGTCATTATTCCGCCCAATTCAACGATTATTCAACAGCGGCCGGCCGATAAGCGTTAAAAGACAAATGGAACGAAGCTGAGAGTAGAGGGCACAGAAGAAGGGTCTGTTCTCAACGGTTGAAATTGGGAAAAATGCCGGCCACGGAATTTCATTGAAGCGGCACAATTCAGGCACGTTAAAGCTAAACGTAAAATAGGATGAATTTATCATGCTTCCCTGCACAAAAGCACCAACCAACCAAACACAGAAATGACATCACTACAGTAAGGTTGAAATATGGATCTTGGCCACAGGTTATTGCCGCGTGGGTTTTCTCCGGGTACTCCGGTTTCCCGAATGAACGTGGAGTGAAATGCACAAGTAGCATGCTGAGTGTGGGTGCGTCAATTTTATTATTATTATTTTTTTTTTTTTATTAATTCAATTTTATTTTGTTAAGTGGTTGCACTTAATAAAATCATTTGGATTCAGAATTAAAGACAATGCACCAAAATGCATTTGGCTCCAGATGATTTTATTTTGTGCAACCACTTGAGAAAATATCAAATGGAGTCAATTTAACACACCAGCCCATGTGTTAGTATTATCATTATTATTATTATTAGAACAATAATACGAACAGCATTAAAATGGCCTCCAAAATACAGGACACAGACCACAAAAAAAAGTTTTACAACATTCTTGATGTTAGCTTGAGTTTTCCCAGTGGTCAGCAGCTAAAACAAAAGCAAGTGTGCAAAAAAAAAAAAAAAAAAAGATGCTCACCGAAATTGAAAATGTGTTCACTTCATTGCCTTGACAGTTACAGTGATAGTTGTCGTGTGTGCTCTGCATCACATGCTCACCGGCCTACAATGGTCTGCGCTCGTCGTGAGCGCACGCAACCAACGTGCACAACTTTCTGCGGCGCTGCCATATGTGTAGGTTGCACTCTGTATATGCAAAGTCCATTTCCTGCAGTGAAAGGTGAAGAGGAAAAGGGAGGCCTGCTGACTGATCCGCACTGAAGCCATTTCAAGCCATCGGCTGGGCCCGCAGCGTTCTGTACTGCTCTCCGCTGACAGTTGGAAAACACAGCCACTTACTGTACGTGGGCGGAGGCATCTTGTCAGGGAAAAATGTAATATGCATTAGCCACAATCCAATCGGTCTCCAGCGGTTTTGTGTGTCTGTGTGTGTTCCGTTCCCTTCCTTGTATTTTGGACTCTGGTTGTGTAACACCTTGTTATACAGAGGTGCAGCAAAAAGATCTTGGGGAGTGGGGGCTGTGGGTGGGACAGCTTGGTGTGAGGCCGGCACGCAGATAGACAAACACACTTCATTACAGGCCTGTTTACCTGATTAATTGAGCTACTTTTATCAGTCGCACAACACAGTCGGTACCAACCAGAGTTCTAAATGCTTGCACCCAGGTGGGCCCTCACACCGTTTACAAATAGACACGCTGGATGGCAGGACAGGCTTGCTGAATCCCAGACTGAGCGTCTGACAGGACAATCTCCTCGGTGAAGTCAATGGATGACAACACATATACCGCAGCTCCCTGTAGCCTTGAATTAACGTCGCCACTTGCAAGTTAAACTCAAGCACAATGCGAATATGATCTTCCGCTCAAGATGTCCTGATAAGGGAATAACATTTTGGTAACCTTTTTCATGTAATATTTAAAATGAGTTCAGCCTGAAGTCGTCTTCCCAAAGACAAGAGAAAGGGCAAAGCGCCACATTGAAACATTATGATCAGGGGATTTTTTTTTTTCCATCTTTCAAATGTGACTCTCACCACTGGCTATATCCAAACTGCTTTTAAAAAAAATGTCAGGCCCAATTAGAGTACTCCATGGAGATATTACAATATTAACCCCTGTACTATAAAGGCGACAACAATCGTTGCAATAAAGTAGGAACCATTTTCAATTCTACAAGAGCAAGAGTCATATACTGCCCTGCTTTATTTTGAGCTCGCAACTTCTTTTTTGGAGTTTCACTGGGTGCCTGCTGGGGCTACTGACAAGCAACAGCCTTATTTGAATCCACTTCATAGGGTGAGCGGTTTTGGCAAGGCTGCACTCTCAGTCACTAGACGGATGAGAGGGTCGGTCAGGGTCAGAGCTTCAGCATCGCCGACCTGCATGGGGGACTGGCACCGCCACACAGCTAAAAAATAAAAAATAAAAAACGCACGGATGCGCTTATTTTTTTATGGCAATGTTGTTCTATGACGACCACGTCCTGTATTATTCTTAGGATGAAAAATTAAGTCGACAATACATGCTGTGTGGCATTTGCATGTCCAAGCCGTGCTCGTGGGGGTACTCTGGTCTCCTCTCGCATGCCAAAAAAAATGCATGGTGCATTTAGTGACGGCTCTAAACTGTCAGCGGTTGTAAACGTGATTGGGAAGAGTTCTTTGTCCAAGGTGCACCCCACCTCTTGCTCAAAGCGAGTTAGTTGGAATAGGCTCACTCACACCTGACCCTCATGATGAAACAAGACAATGCTAACAGTCCATCCATGCAGGACAACACCGATAAAAAGTCATCATGTCAAAAAGTCAAAATCTTCATCGACTCACAAGCAATATTTCTTTTATATAACTAAAGAGTGCTGACATAACGCCCACTCCCACAACATGCTCTTCTAAGAGTTTAGTATGTTGCAAACCCCAAATGCATTTTCTGCATTTCGTTTACGAGTACTTCATCTGGTTTATTTGCCTACATTTGGCAACACAGACAAATTTGGAGCAACACCAACCTCGCCGCAGAAGCACAGAGTGTTTACACTTATTACGCGCAAACAACGGCTCTCTCGCCTGCCGACACTACATCTGTTCTCTGCTGCCACCGCAGCACACCTCTGATCATTGTTGCTGTCGGGTCTCATGGGGTGGGTTAAAGTAGACAAGACATGCCAAGCAGAGGCGCGCGGGCGTGCGTGCGTGTGTGTGTGTTGTGAGAGGGAGAGAGAGAGAGAATAAGCAGCAACATTGGAGTGGTTATTTACGTAGTTCCTGAGACACATGCGGCATTAAGGGAGCAGAAAATTCCCAGGATGACATTAACCCCCGTCTGTTTATTCCATGTCTGTAAAATTTATAGATCTTTACAGGACAGCAAACCGCAAATAAAGGTGCTTTTGGAGGCGGCATAAATTCGAGACGGCTGCTCGCTTGTACGTGAGAGGCAGATTGAGGTATCATCTGACCGTAAAAATAAATGACAGGAAAAAAAAAAAAAAAGGTTTGACTACACGTTCTCTTCGACCATCTCGAAGCTCCATCTTACTTTCTTCAAGTTTGCAAGCCGCAACATTTCTGCAAAATGCACTTCTGGCAATGACGGTGACGCTTGAATATGAATTTTTATTTCCTCAAGAACATAAAGACGAGATTCTAAACAACACCGCAGATGATCGCCGGCCATGATGTTCAATGGTAAGTACACGTTGTAACCGCAACGCATCAACAGGTCAAGTCTTTGGAAAAGACCAGGAAAGACAAAAGCCATTTCAACAAAAGTCTCAGATAACACGCTCCTAAGCTGCCCTTTCTAATAAAAACTTAATGCCTCCAAGCTCTTAAAAGCGAGACAGGAAAAGCCCATTTCACAACAAAACAAGTTCACTCCAGACCGATTCGCAGACACAAACGAAATCAAGCATTCCGTCGCTTCTTGGTACAAACGTCAAATCTGAGTAAATCTTTCTGAAAGGCTTCCGTAAAAACAAAATCTCAAGTCCAGCTTGGTCGGCACACATTTCACTGCAGACCTTTTTAAAAATAGCATCACGGTTTCCAAGATTTGTCACAAAAACACGCTTTGTGAAATACGTTTCATGCATGGCAGCGCAACTCATGATCTGGCTTCTCTGTTTTGGGACATCATCGGGAATTGATGCGACCCGTGCGCACGCTCTACGGAAATCGAAAAGCAGACTGACCTCTTTCACAAGTGCTGTCCCAGAAGCTGGTTGCCGTGCAGTCGCAAATGAAGCGGTTCCAACCCTCCTTGCACAGTCCGTTGTTCTTGCAAGGGTTGCTGTCGCACTGTTTCCCCGTCACCTTGCTGCAGGACGACTTGATACCCGTCGCATTCTGGGATGCGGCGATCTGTCGGATATCTTTGCTGCGTCCGTCAATGAAAAGATCCCGGATGCAGCCCACGTAGCCGTAGTTGAGCATGGCGGTCCAGAGCTCAGTGGGAAGGACCAAACCTGCGCGGTTGTCAGGAAGACCGCCAAGATAAAGATCCCCCTCCAGGTCTAAGATCTCATTTTCTCCACTGGCTGTGAAAGGCGTCCGGCGGCTGTTTACAGAGATGATGCCTAGAGGAAGACAGATCCATCATGAAAGATGACGCAACCGCGATGATAAAATGTCCACGAAAACTGCTCATGCGGTATGGAAAAGTACGCTGGTGCGCCGAGTGGCCTCGTTTCTGGTTCTGGTTAGATAATCGAAAATGTTTCATTAGGTTGATAAGAATCAATCGATGCCGATGTGATGGCACAAGGTAAACACACTGTGACATCGTGAGCAGTGTGGGGTTTAAACACGTCGCAAATGATTGAGAAAACGAGCAGCACAGCAACGTCTTCAATGAGAAAACGACGTTTTTGTGGGTCCAATTAGTGACTGTACATATCGTATGCCTAACAAGGGACAAAATAGGCATCGATGGAAAAAATATTCGATGCAAGAGCTGAAAAGCGCTGGCGGAAGAGACTTTGGAAAGCGCAGCCAGCGTCGTCAGTCTTTGAAAAATAGACATTCAGACGTACGTTCAGATTTCATCAGCGGCGCACGAACAGTACAGTGTCGGCAAGACAGCTAAAGGTCGCGCACCTTCTACAAAACGCAGATTCCAAATCTCTGGCGACTGTCAAGGTTCATTCAGCGGCAAGTAACATTTGACTCGAGCCAAAAGTGTGATTATGCGCACGTTCTCGCTAATCCCTCAGTTTAGTATCCCTCTATCTCCTCTCTGCGTTTCGCTGTGAAAATCCCACTTTCCTCTCCACTATCTCACAAGGGGGGGGGATGGCTGGCGATTAATCAAAGCAGCTGACTCTGACACACGGCTAAATTGGCTCCGCTAACCCGATATATAGAAATATATACCACAGGCTGCAGTGGCGACTAACACGCCCCAGCTCTCCGGAGTCTCCCGCATAATGCGGGGATTGCATTGGCTTTGAAGCTTAAGGCAACAGAAGTTCCGAGCACCTTTTCTCTAATGCAATCTTTGTTGAATACTTTCCGCGTCGTTGACCGTGTGCTGAGATCAGAGGGCTCGCATATGGAGACAAGCAAAGGAGAAATGGACTCCGGAAAGTAGCTGGAGAGGGCGGCGATTTATTCTTGCAATAAATCAGGAAACAAAGTTCATGTTGTAAAAGAGCGTTGTGGTTATTATGAGGATGTGAGGTTTGTTGTTTGAACAGCTCTCTTGTCCATTTCCATGACCGTGGTGATGTACACAGATCAGGTGATGCCTTAAGAGACCGCGTGGGTTTTATCCGGGTATTCTTGTGGGTTTCTTCCCACATTCTGAAAACACACATGAACACTTGAAATTGTTCCGAGGTGTGATTGTGAGCACAAATGGTTGTTTGTGTTTGTGTGCCCTGCGATTGGCTGGCGACCAGTTCAGGGTGTCCCCGCCCACCTAATGTCTAAAGTCAGCTGGGATAGGCCGCATTTTGAGGTCAAGCTGTTCGGACAAGGGTTGGATGGGTGTACACTTCTGTCGGGGAGCACGTTCTTACCCGAGCGACCGTCTCTCTGGATGTCCACATGGTGCCAGCTGCCTTCGTTGACTTTTGCTTGCGTCGCTTTCACTTTGATGGTACCGGAACCCATGTCCAACACAAGGTACAGCACCCCATCCAAAAGCTCGACAGCAAAGAAGTCCACCTTGTTGGTCTTCTGCGACTTGGCATCGCGTCGCTCCTGAGCTCTGCCGTGGGTGAAAAGTATTAAGCCGTTGGGCTCCGACGTTCGGAAATCGAAGGAGATGGAGCCAACGCGTTTGGTGTTCCATTTTGGCAAGGCCAGGTAGGAATCAGGAGTCTCAAAGTTGATGGGGTCAAGCGTAGGGACGTTTTCGCACTTAAAGACCACGTCGCCCTGAAGTTTCATCTTTGGGTCCACAATCCGGGCCAGGCGGGACAGTTCCAGACGGATGTCATTGTTTTTGTAGACCACCTAAAACAAAAACAAAAAAAAAAACAGATGCAGACATCACAGAGGGTACATGTGAAAAAAAAAAAAGGTGATCACACATCGGTCGTATTTTGGAATAATAAAGACAAATACAGTAGCATCATAAGTCTGGTCATTTTACCAACTGCTGACATGAGGACACATTTTGTGCTCTTTACTTTCTGAAGATGAATCCTCCCACACTGAAAAAGAGATTGAACGCAAACCCGTGGCTGTATTGTCGTGAACTGTCAGAGGCAAGAATAACACTCGCACAGCTATACGGACCACTCAAAACGACTCCATTCCTAAACTATTTACCCGTTTGCAAAAAGCCCTCAACCGTAAATGTATAGAATCTTGACATAACAGTTGAATTCAACAAAATATTGCAAAAAAAAAAAAAAAAAGCAGCACAGTAGATTGTCATTGGAAAGCACTGAGGTGGAAAATTAATGTCCTCCTCGCTTTTTGTGGAGGAAGACAGGCTTTTCCTGGTATATAGGGCAGTGTGTGTGTGTGTGTGTGTGTTTAGGAAACAGCAATAGCGTCACAGCGGGCACAGCTGTCAGCAAACAGATTTTACTGCTGCGGGATTACTGATAATCCTGGAAGATTTGACAGTAAATCAGCACAGGTGACCCAAACGCAAAGAAGGACTAGATGGTGAAGCAAAGCAAAGAGGGGGAAAAAAAAAAAAATTGGCAAAACGAAAGGCAGTGGATGTAAATTTTTTTCGGGTGGTGGGAGGCATTAAAAAAGGACATTAAAATGGTGAGATTTCAAGGATTAAATGCTTTAAAACCAGTGCGTGCCACTTGTCGTTTAAATATGCTTTTTGTCGCGACACAATCTCCTGAACATGGCAGGTGACAAGTAATCAATGTTTTAAGATAAGAATCCTTTATTTGTCCCACACTGGGGAAATTTACAATTTAAGCAGCAACTCTTCCAAATCATTACGCAATTATGTTTCCCCCCCCCCCCGATTCTTTTTATTTTGCGACTCGACACTGCAAAAGAGAAGGATAACAGCATCATTTGCAAGTTAGCAACTGTTGAGAATAATTTGTCGTTTTTGATTGGAAGAGCTTGAGATGTCGGCAAACACAACCTCAGTTAGTAAATTCTGAACAGTTTGTAGTAACTTGTGCCTTTACTCAGAAAATAAACCGAACTTATTGCTGAATTTTGAGCATGCAAAAAAGCGACATGATTGAGAATGAGAAACTATTTGCCCATGAGCACCACATCATTCAAATGGTCTAGTCTTTGACCTCACTTTTCTTTGAACACAAACATTCAGAAATGGTTTCATAAAAGATATTGCAAAAAAAAAAAAAAATGCGAGCAGATTTAACCACCATTAAGACTGCATGACTCTCTCTCTCTGAAATACTTTTTTTTTTTTTTTTTATTCTGAAAAAAAAAAAAAAAAAAAAACCTAACCCTCCCCTTTCGGCAAGCTTTAAGTCTACTCTTGGGCAAAAGAAGAAACTGAATAATACACGAAAAGAAAAAAAGGCCACACATTTTGATGCAGCTCATTTGCAATGAGAAAACGATTGTGATGGTCACTGTGAACTCTGCTGAAGTTTCCAAAACTTGCCTCCATCAAAATATCTTCTTCTCCAGCAATGTATTGCTTTTAGAAACGCCAGTTTGTTCGTTTGATTGTTTGTTTTTGCCTCTCACCAAATTAACTCTCTAACGTTATGCACTCGTAAAAACATTTTGAAAACAAATTTAATCAGGCGGCCATTGATTTTACAAGAGATTCCAAGAGCTTCTTTTTGGCTTCCCTCTTGATTAAAGTGATTGAATTGCCCTCATAAAAGATGAAGCGACTGCTGCGGCCATGTGCACCTTTGATATGGGCCATGTTTTGCGATGCCATCCTTTGACCCATCAGCCTTCTTATGGGGCCCATTCATAATGCGGGGGGGATGTAATGACTCCATAAAGCCAAGAGGGCGCCCCGTTTCTGCTTTCGGACGGCGTATTGATTGGGCCGGGGAAGGCAACAAGCGCAGGGCATGGAAACACACCAGCACACACATGCATGCGCACGCACACATTTAGAATCCCTCCCTAATCTACTTCAGGTGAGTGCTGGTGTCCTCTCAGGCCCCGACCCCCCCCCCCAAACTACAGCCGCTGTGAGATGCTGATGCTGCAGCGATGCGGATGAAGAAACGGGAGGATTCCACTCAAGTGGTACAGTCGTGAGTGAATCAATTGAACTCAGAAAATAGTTATTTTACATGGTGGATAGTAATTCAGTCTTGTAGCTTCACGGAGTAAGGACGTAGGGTGAAGTCAGACATTCACATGACCCTTTGTTTGGCCCTCCAGAAATTAAAAAAAAATAAAAATCGAAGGACACGGTTACATTTGCATTTTTATCCGAGGGCCAAACATGCAAAATGCGGTGACTAACACAACTATGATGGCAGCAGTGTTCCTTTTAAAAACAAACTACTCTTGCCCTCCTTTCTCCTCACTCTTATTTCTTCTCGCTCTTTTTGCTTCTGTTTTCTGTCAACTGACAACCCGCAACAGACTTCTACTCGATGTTTTTATTCTATACCCCGCTTACATTTCAATCCCTTTTGTCCTCATATTCATTCTCTGCCCGCTCCCGAGTCCTGTTTCTTGATACCCGCTGACAGTGCCATGCTCCTGCCACCGCCGCCGTCTGACACAAAGTTGCCACTCCACAGCTCCGGAACCATCAACGGGTGCCCCGAGACACCCCAAGGATGGGCAGGATGGCGTGCGAGAGGAAAGGCTTTGCACAAGGCGCTGACATGACAGCGTGCCGCCGCCGCAAACGTCAAGCTGACTGGCGACCGGCTGCCCAGTGGTCTTCTTCCTTTCACGTGACAAGGCCGCGTTTCACGTGGCGGAGCGTGGGCGCTGGGCGGAGCCTGTGTGAGTATTGCGCAAGGATGACATCCCCGGGTAGCCTACAGGGGGATATGCGTGCACTTGGGCCTGAACAAGAGGGGCTGTGACGACAGAGCGTTTTTATCTCTTGTTGTTGGACACGAGGAAAGTAAGGTATTCGTTCACAAGCTGCGGCAAAACATGTCAACATCAATGTTTGCTTCGGCTGTTTCTAAGGGATTCAATTTATGTTCTTCCACTGGGGATGCCGGATCAATCCACCCTGTGCGATCCAAACGGTGGGAACGGCACTAAATTGTTTGCTCGTTATCCAGAGATATTGAATTGGGAGAGCCAAGATAGGAAAACAAATCACGGGAAATGGATTGGAAATTAATTATATATCGTGTCGTAATCAATCCTGAGTGATTTGCATCATCTCGGTTAGCAGATGGCGTCATGGCTGCCGCATGAGGATGCGCAAAGTACAGGCCAAAATGGTGAATCACCTCCATGATGCTGTCCAAGCGTGTCACACTCTCAAGGGCCAATGCATCGCTGGGTCACACTCACTCTCAAAATGTTGCCCCGACATATGCGCGTGCGGCTACAACAACAACAACATGAACGGCGTGTTTCATTTTCGAATGCGTCTAATCTGCCCTTGTAGCTGTACGGGAAACAATGGTATCATCTGCCACAGTCCATCCCCACAACTGCGCATGCGCACGCTTTCCAGCCAATTAAGAAGAACACCGCACCCAGACTTAGACCGTTTAAAAGTGCACATCCATCCAGTAACGCGAGCTCTCGGGGAACCTCTCTGCTCACAGTTCTATAGCAATACACTCCAAAACAATGTGTTGACACAAAATGCCCCACATCCTCTCTACAGCGGCAGTTAATCCATTTTTTTTCTTCTCAAAAAATATGCTTATCGCGCTCATTCTGCTATGAATTTATAGCAGTGCTGGATCACCTTTTAAGTATTGGGGTGTCTATGGCTTTTTCATCATCGGTGTAAGCAAGATTCAAAACACAGAGCTGAAAGGAGACTTTGAATGACTCCGAAGTGCTTTAAGCCTCAATATATACAACGCACATTTTACATATTCAAATACTGTACTGTACATAACATTCTTAATGTGTTAGCTTTCCACAAGCATGTCACCACCCCCTAACCCCGATCAGCCAAATCTACTCAAGTCACACAGGAGGGTGTTCAGAAAAGAAGAGAAAAAGCACTTTAAAATCCGTCCAACTGATTTACAACCTCAGACAGCCCAATCATTGTGTTTCGATACGCCAACACCGCCAAGCGGATTTCCCAAAACCTGCCTTGAACCTCCATTCCTAAACTCTTCAGGGCTTTCATGCTTAAACACTTTCCCACTTCCAAGCCATTTCGAAAACATTTTTACAAAGTCTTTTTCAGGCTGTTCCCGAGGGCTTTGCAAAACATTTTCCGTTTCGAATGATGACTTCAACCGATTATTTGAACACAAACCAATCATAAACTGGCTTCGAGATAATACTGCAGTACGCATACACCTGCGCCGTCTAACGAGACCAAAACCTAATCAGGAGTTATGCTGACTTTATTTGTCCTCTGACTTTAAATGAGTGCCATATCTCAAATAAACGCCTCCCTCAAGTCCGGCAAACAAAACAACGAGCCGGAAAGGTCAAGTTTTCGGTGGCATTTAAAGTGCCTTGAGTGAGTGATGTCAGCCAGAACAGTCCGATTATTTCTGTAGTATGTGCTGGAAATGGTTAAAATGCACTGCGCTGATTATCTTTTGTATTTTCTGGAGAGCTTGTCCTCACCGGAGTAGCAGACGAGCTGGACCTCTCCCAGATGCTTTGGACAAGCGGTGCTGTACAAGTTGGACTGGTTGTCAGCCAAACACAAAGCGCATGTAGGATGGGCAACCACACTCACATTCACAAATGTGGACAATTTAAAATCTTTAAAAGGACCTAATATGCACTTGTTTGGAATGTGGGAAGAAGCTGGAGTGGCGTCAGAGAACCCACGCGAGCACAAGGAGAACAGACAAATCCCAGCAAGGTTGGAGCCAGGATTTGAAAATGTCAAAACTGTTGAGGCAGAAATTCAAGCTCACATTTCGCCAGGGTGCCCGCATCATTTATTTGAATCGTTCATTATTCTTATTCTTCAAACATAATTTGGAAGAAATAAACTCCCATTAAAAAAAAAAATGTGGAGATAAATCGTATTCCGTTCACTTGAGTCAAGAAAAAGCTCCCTGCCATTGGATGAGAAAATGAAGAAAAATGTTTTTAAATGTGACCTGTTGATAAGATAAGAAACCTTTATTTGTCTCACAATGGAGAAATTCGCAATTTACAGCGGCAAAATTTGAAACATTTGATGACTCCCAGAGTAGCCGCTTGATACCAACAATTGTCGTAAATGTGCAGGTTTCTTGCTACCGAGTCAATGTTGTGTTTCGACCTCAATTCAAAACAGTCAAATGAAGCCCGAGACATGCAGGTCGGTTGGGAAGCGTTCACACATTTGTTTGAAAGGCAAACAGATTGAGGGTAGAACAGCGCCCAAAGCCACTCAGTCGAAACACAAAACAAAGCGATGCAGACAAGGTGACTTTCTCATCTTATTTCTGCAATTTGCGTGCGCCTGCTCGTGTCGGCGTCTGCGTGAGCGCGCCCACAAATGATCGTGATGTGACGGCCGCAATGCTAATTTGACAGAAGGAAAAACAGCTATGAGGATTCAAAAGTATTGCTGATAGCTAAAATTTTAATCCTGAATAGTGCGAGTTGTCAATACATGTATGGCATCTGATAGTCAATGCTAGGCTGCTATAACTCATTTTCTACGGCCAATACAATGGCTGTTATTAATTGTCGTTTGCTCTCAAGCGGATGAATCACAACAAACGTTTTTGAGATATCTTCATCAGCAACTGCTGCATTTCCTTGTTTCATTTTGTTGCCCATTGGGAGAGACTCTTGCAGCACACTTACACATCACAGGTGACGCGAGCAATTTTTAGATGTTGTCTCACGGCAAGGCAAGCGGTGATGAATTATTTTAGGTGCAGAAACAGGGAACGTTTTGATACTCCCTGAGCTAACTCAGCGGATTTAATCAACAATGGGAGATGCGTCCGCCTCCCTTTTGGGCGTTCTTCTCGGAAAACGACGTCGATTCCATTTCAAACATCGGCTGAGGGGCAGACTCTGAACGTGCTTCTTTGCTGCACGACCTCGTCATTTAATGCGCTTGGAAATTTTGAGCACGACTGCGGATAAAACAATCGAGTCGAGCATCCCACGCAGAGCCGAATTAGTCACGGCCTGGCTCTGATTTGTTTGTATCTACGCAAAAGGGGTTCTCCTACCTCTTTGAGGCAGCCCATGAAATTGTTGCTGACTGGGGAGCCGGGAAGGTCTGCGGTGCTGGGGCTCCCACCCACATAGAAGAAATCGTCAGAGCCCAGCATGGTGTAGTCTTCCTGGGTGTAGCCGGTGGTGGTGAGGATCCCATCAACGGATATAGTCACCTGTTGAGGGGCAACACATAGCCAATGTCGCAGCATTACAATCCGGGACATGATGTCGTGCTGCCTTTTCAAACACGTCTCCTTCCTTGGTCTGCACTTGAAAATGAGGCCTTTTGGACTTTTGGCGCTGCGTTTTGGTTTCTCGTTGAGCTTTTTCATTGGAATCCTTGTGTGTGACCCGATCGTTTAGTATTTTTGGACCAGACAGCGTTTTGATTTGGGTAATGGATTTTTAGTCATAGGATTCACAGGACAGGTAAAGAAAATATGGCAGAGGCATATTTTCTTCATCTTTGATGGGGGTAAGAAAATGGATCGTAGGTTTGGTTCGGATACTTCAGGTTGGGGAAGGGTTAGTACAATGCTCAAACCAAGGACAAATTGAGAACACTTGTCTTAGGTTTAGGGATTTGTCTTGTAATTGCAGACACACAAATACAGTTGACGCACACACACCGATTCTCCCGCACGCTCCTCTCTCTTTCAGACATTTTTATAGATACGCACACAGGCATGCAAAACATGGGGGGGCTTTCTCCACAGCACATCCATTTGCAAACCAAGGCCATCACCTTTAGAAAATAAACGCGACACGTTTAATTGGACATGTAAGGGAGTAATTGAATGGCACCAGACAAAGCTTGGGCAGACCACACGAGGTGCAGAGTGTCATGCACATTCAAGACCGAGGCCCATATTCAAATATTTTCTCAGAATAGCAGCTGCTGATCTCGGATCAAGCGTCAACGGCGGTGATGTCGGTCTCATGACCGGACCAAAAATCCTACATCAGCGTGCATATTCTTCAAAATGTTCTGCCTATGGACCCGGGGGTAAGGCGGTAAGGGTTAGAAAAGACGCAAACGGTCAACACCAGCATGCTACAAAAACACACGAGGAGGGCAAAATGAGTGAAAGTGATGTATGAGGGTTGAGTGAATGAATTATTGTGTTAGTGGTTATTTGGGGTTGCATGAAATATGATGGCGATGAGGTCTGGGCATGCCATGCGCCATAGGTGAGTTGGAAACAACTGTCAGAGCTCCCGCAATAAAGGTTTCAGCGTTTCCAGTTTGAGGTGGTTTTCTGGTTTTTAGGGCTCGGTGTGGAGGTCGCCCTCTTAGCTGGGATTGTGGAAAGCTTCTGTCAGTTCTGGACGACAGTCCTCACAAAAAATGGGGACTTCTTGTGTGAACAAATCAAAGAAAAAAAAAAAGTAAGGTGCCCTGGCAAAAGGCAAAGGAGTCAATTTTGTATTGATTGGAAATCTGCAGGAATGTGAAGAAAAAAAATAAACAAACAAAATAAGGAGAAAAAAAAAAGTCAAAGCTAAAGTGAAAAAAAAATAACAGGATGGGGAATTGTGAGGTAAATAAGAAGGTTGTTGGCAGGTCAGGGAGGAAATTGAGAAGTGAAGAAAAAATTGCCTGGTAATACAAACCCATCTCCTCATTTTTTGATAAGAGTGTCTAGGATGGAACTCAAAAAGAAACGAATAAAAGAAGAGAGGGGGAGGGAACACACGGCAAACCCAAAAAAAAGACAATAAGAATGATATCTACCAGACAATGTAGTTTGTTTACCATAGCGTGTCCAATGCCTGATTGCTTTCCAGAAAAAGGGGGAAGAAAGGAAATCAAAAGAATAGTGAACAAAAAAGGTTGTTAATAAGGATGGACAGAAATCAAATAAAACCAATGATGAAGATTTAGGATGTTAGTTCATTAGTTAGTTAGAGATCGGTTAGTAAAACATGACTTGTTTCATGGATGAGTTAGTGCCGCGGTGAAGAAACACTACAGGAAATTCGCAAGAGAATTATCGGAGGTCACCAAAGAGCCAGCTTGTCGTCCTAACCACATTTCCTCTAAAACAAGTGTCCTGCTTTAAAAAAAAAAAACAGACAAGAGCACCGAAAAACCTTGGATTTGGAGACAACAATTTGCCTACTATAGCGCAAAACCAAACAGAGCCTGTAGTGGTTTTTTGTTTTCACCGTGGATTTTACGGTGGCTTTCAAAGTGGAAAGAAAACGAGCGTGAGAAGCAAGGGCAGAAGAGAGAAACCTCAGGAATTTAACAAAAAAAGAATAAAAAATACAGCGATCGGGTTTTCGTGGCTCACCCTCCTTCCTACATTGTGAGTGTTTACAGTTTTACCGCACAAGTCAGGAAATTACCTGGACTACTTGTTATGCTGCCACGCCTCAACTTGCAGACACAACTCTTGACAAAGCCCCTCTTCCAGAGCTAAAACCAACTCACCACTTGTCCATGTGCAAGTCCTATTCAGCAACATTGACCACAGTGGAACTTTAAAATTCATTCTTTCCACGCCACTGCAGTTTAAAAAAAAACGACTGAGGCTAAAGCTGTCACCGTCAAGCAATTCAAGCTTTGTTAAACTTACAAGCACCGTTTGAAGTCATGTTTTAGCACTCTGAAGGGTCAAACGAGTTGAAAAACCAACTTTGATGTAGTCAAACAACAGTGTAGCGCGAATATTTCCTGTCAGGAAACATGACAGCAGACAATCATTGTATTAAAAGCTGGACTAAACTAACCGGACCCTGCCGGAGAAGCGCTTTGCGTCATACAAATCGCCCGAACAGAAATCAAACAATGATTGAAAAGAAGAAGGTCATGTCGCTAAAAAAAAAAAAAAGAAGAAATTTGATGAGATTTGTCACTGAGCCGTGGCAATGCAATGACAACTGATAAGAACATGGTGACATTTTTCAAACCAGCTCTGTCACTTCACTCAGCTAATCTGAAAACCCCCAGCAGCCCCCGCCCCCACCCCCAAAAATAATTCAACCCATTGCCAAACCCCATCCATCACCACTCCCTCGCCCCCGATTACCTGTCTCAGGTTGCGCGTGACTTTGATATCGTGCCAGGCGTTGTCATTGAATTTCCCATTGACAGGCTCCACGATGGCCTCAAAGGCCCCGGAACCCAGATTGATGACCAGGGAAACCGCCCCATCTTTTAGCGCCAGATTGACATAGTCCGCCGATTTGCCCGTGTGGAGCAAGAGGCCGTTGCGCTGCCACGTCTTGAAGGACAACGTGATCTCGTCGCTGCTGCTCTGGATGGGATTCTGCGAAAGGTCGTAACAGAAGTACTCCGAGCCCCGGAAGGTGGCCACATTTTCCTCCCTCGCTGAAAAGGACAAGGGAAAAAAAAAATCATTCTTGGCAGGTGCAGTGCGCCATTAATCACACACGTTAGATTTATAGTGGAGGAAGCCCAATATGTGAGCTTGATCAAAATTGACAATTATCCTATACGGGATGTTAGTGGGATCGTGCACACGTAACAAGACGTCCGGCAAGTATGTTCTAAATCCCCGTGCGCATACAATCCACACTGATGGGGATGGAGTGTGCTATAATGAATCGTTGAGCATAACACAATGATAAATAAATCCAAACCGTCTCAACAAGCTTCCATGTTCCCTTCAGAATAAATTATTAAAGGAGACTCATTAAAAAGAAAACAAAAAAAAAAGTACTGCTTTGCAATGTAGAAAAGGTCACATCAAGCAAACAGCAACTGTTCACCCTAATGATATTTCCGCCGTTGGGTTCAGCTCATCCAAGCCCTCTTTGGACAACTGAAGATTTCGATTTCACATAGACAAGAGACGACTCGTGATGGAAAATCATTCGCATCTAATGGCGCACATGAATCCAGAACAAGACTCATTTGACAGCTTTACACCACTTCCATGTTTCAAAGTGACTTCTTGAGACCATTTTTTTGTATTCTGATTACTACGGAGCATAAAGTGAGGATGGGAAGTGAGGGAGCTGATGGAATGCTACACCCGAGATCCAATCAATAGGCAAAACATTATTTTTCACATTTCAAAATGATCACGTCTCCAACATCCCTAGAAAATCACAGAGCTGGAGAGCTATTTTTCAGCCGGACCGCAGGCTACTCATATGGTCCTTGAGGGCGACCATGTTGATGACCCCTGGTAAAATAAAAAAAAAAAGGGGGTCTTTGATTAAGGAGGCGTCCTTGATTAAGGTTTGCAGGTGCAAAATAAAAAAAAAAATAATAATAAAACTTTTGATCTACTAACGGGGCATAACCGGGATGTGGCTGCCAAAGGCGCTAAAGTAGAATTCGCACTTTCTGGTGGGATCATTTGCAAATACTGTCGATTAATTAACACTCGGGAGTGTGATTTATCAAAGCTGAAACAAGTTGTGATGGCCGATTTTGCTTTCAATGACGAAGACGCAAATGGGAACGGCTGTGCGCAACCTGGATAACGAGTTGCGGGCAAAATGAGAGGCCACAGAAGATATCGCGACACCGCCGATTCACAAAGGCAACTTGAGAGCTTCGGAAGAACCTCAGGCCTTCCTTTGAGCCGGTCACCTACGACAAAACTCCTTTCGATTCTGCACTCTCTGGCGTCTGGGTCATGACACCGCGACAGAGTTTAAGACACGCTGTCCAATTTTTTAAATGTCATGTTAGGCAGGATGAGTTCAATCAAACAAAATCGGACTTTTTGTTGTTGTTGTTTTTGCTGCTTTTGCTGGCTTCACCAAAATTAGCAAAATGTTTTTGTCTCCTGCTCACACTGCCAATTCAATCACTTCAAACCTCAATTTCCGTTTCTCCGCCACGTTGAAAACCTCTTGCCAACAGCTTGTGCTGCTGTTTCCGTTTAGAGTGAGTGAACGTGCAATTTAGCATCTGCTATTTGTCAACTGCGTACACCAGGCCTGTTTTCAAGAGATAGCGCGTCCTTTGGAAGACATGTTGCTCATTGCATCATTACAGAAAGCCAACACGAGGACCAGAGAATATGCATCGTTACCTGGAAACAGAACAGTTCACCGAGTTGCAACATTTCCTCTGTGCCCTGAATGTTCTTTTCTTTATTGTGTACACTCACAGAGAAGTCATGAGGGCCACAATGTGAAAGGGAAAAAAAAAAAAATTGACACGAAGACAGATGACAAGGAGAGAGCGAGCATGTGGGCTGCGGGCTGAAAAGCTTTAGTTTGTTGGTTTGGAACAGACTACACGTAAGCACGGGGGAAACATTGTTTTCAAGCTGGCACAGCGATGCTGAGGAAGACAACATCTGACGCTAAGAATGTGGACGGAAAGAATAAGCCCAAAAGAAAGTTGACCAAGGTTATGGGATGACGACATGTTGATTCCGATCACTCGAAATCATTCCCTTGGCATCTCTGCCTTTCAGTGGAGAGAGGAAATATGAGAGGCAACAAAGGCCTTATGAAAACCAGGGGAATAAATAAAAGCCATTATTAGAACACGGGGATGCGTACCCGACACGGTTGCAGTTGGAGAGAAAGAGTCAAACCTTCATCTTTACTATTTACGAGCCACTAATGGAAGAAATCGCAGGCGCCCAATTATTTACATCTAGAGCATTGCATACAGTATATAAAATGGTAATACAATTATATGACACAAATAAAATGTGGAGAAAAAAAATGGTGGTGCTATGAAAACAAATGTGGGGACCTTTCAGTTGGGAATGACTATAAGTCAAAGAAATTGGTTTAACCGTAAATCCCAAACTGCGTTTTAAAGTGCATCTTGTTCGTGTTACGTAAACGGCGAGCAGAACGTAAACACACCAATAACAAGATTAGTCCCTTGTTTTACCTACTTTCAGCTCATTACTTCGCCTCAATCCATGATATTATCCAAGTCTCCATCGCTCCGCGATGATAACATTTCGAAGTTGCCGTTGATACAATACGCTTGCAATGAATAATAAAAGGAAAGTGGATATCATCAAATATTTGTGTCGCTGCGCAATGTTAAGCCCGTTGCTAAGTGTATACGGATCCATAAAAACCAAGGGAAACGTATTGCCTGTTGAGACACGTTCTGCACAAATGTGCGGCTTTGACATTGATCATAGACGGAGGGGGGGTCATTCTGCCTTATTTTCGCCACAGTCATCAATATTCCATTTGCGAGCAGCGTAGCACGTTCACTTGGGGCTGAGGTTCGATTTCAAAATCCACTGGAAGCAATTAGCTCCTTCATTACCATCTCTCGCTCTCTTCCGCCCCCGACTTACTCTCCGCTGCCGTTCAGCCTGGCCTCACTGACGGGGGAGGTTAATACAGAAGGTTCAGAGCTCCAATCAACCCTCTCAAGATTACCACAGCACAGCAAAGTGGGGCAAAAATATGAACTCATTCACTGCCCTGGGCTGTATGTCGGTCAACTGGAAATTTTTTAAATTTGAGCTCAGCACTGCTTTTGAGTAGAAGACAAAAGATGGGGGCGAATCTCGGCTTGTCCAGTCGATTATGAGGGCGGGAAAAGCCGGCAACAAGTTTATTCACGTCACACTCAGAGTATGTGTCCAGCATGAATGGTAATAACAAACTACTGTATGGCTTAGGTTCACACTGCAATTGAGTTTTTTTGTTGAACTCGATCTTTTTATACATGGAACACAGCGTCACATGGCGCAATGTTTACGGAATTACGTTTGTAGGCCTCATTCCGGACACATTTGTGGCTATTTAAGGGACAAGGAGTACATGTGAACTTCACAAAAGAAGGCCAGAGCGAGAGTATTTTAGCATCTGGAAACTATAGGCACAGTATAAACTCAAAGTAGACTGCAAACATTTCCAAAGGGCACGTAGCAGTAAAACTAGTCCCAGAGAGATGAAACGTACGTCAATTTGTGCTGACATCCAACCCGGATGTCAAATGTCAAGATTGCTGCACGTTTGCAGGGAAAGACCTGAAGATCCAAACTGAAAATGGTACTTGAAGCTATTTGTGGCACCCTCAATAATATGCCGTCAAACATGATGCGTGCAGCCAAAACTACCTCCTGTGCGAGGGATTGAATTATCATTATTTGTATCACCACATCACAGCAATTGGTAGGTTACCTTGGTGCTCATGAACATAAAGTGGTTTATTTTATTTTATTAGATTTTTTTTTCTGAGCTACGAGACCTGCTCACCATGCAACTCGGCAGCTTGAAGCTTGATGACAAGCCAAGGCACGTCAAATGAATTTGGAGCATTAACGATGATGGACCTTTCAAAATCAGCAAACGCCAAAGCAAGACTGCTATCATTTATCCACGCGGACGCTTTAATCGGGCAAACAACAGATCCAATTGCGTGCACTTTCATTTTTAGGGACTATTCGGTGATGAAGAAGCTCTGCTACCTCCCCCTCGTAAACAATGTCAGATGAAATATCTGAGAGGTTGAAATGAACTGTCACACTTTTCACTTGTTCTCTCATCATACCTTTGACGAAACCTGACAAATGACCTGTTTGACATCCTCTCTGACGACCGACTGAGACAAGAGTCAGACACGAGAGCAAGAGAGAGCGAGACAAAGATGCACGAAAATAAACAGAAGTGACGCGGAGGAAGCCCGAGATGACAAAAGAAAGAGCGAAAGCAAAGCAGCAACAAAAAGGGCAAAATGGGGAAGTTTGGGAGACAACAGAGGAAGCGAGTGTAACAGAATGGGAGTGTGTAAACAAACACCCCTTCATGCTGAGCTGTGAGCCTCATGTGGAACTGATCAAAACAATTTTTAGAAATGTTCCATGGAGCAGGAGCCACTCCATATACCCGAAAGAATGACATGTACATAAATGCCAAGTGGTCTTTCACCTATGTAGCTCTTTTCCACCTACAAGGCAGTCAAAGCGCTTCACGCTGACTTCTCGTTCACCTCCTGATGACGCAGCATTAGGAGCAACTGGGGGGTGGTTCTTATTATGGGCTTCTGATGTAATTGGTTCAATTTAAGAGTACCTGTCAGTTACGGTCGCTGTCAGCTATGAGATCTCAAGGATGCGTTTCCAATATTTTGATATTATCTATGTGTAAATAAGACACATCGATGCAAAACGGAGCCAAGACGCGTCTTTTACTTTATTTTTTTTTTTCAAAAGCTCTGGATTGGTCAAGATGCAGGGCATGAAAAAAGTCTAATACTGGAATTTTGGACTGGTCAATTCAAAAACAAAGCGGAAAAGGAAAAATAGTCATTGAATGAAATGAGTGCCCTTTTTTTTTTTTTTAATGTGCAGTCATGCACTCGCATGGTCCAAGCTCCGCCTATGGCTCAAGGGTTGTTCCATGACAGTCACATGTTCTGTCAACACACGCACACATGCACACAAACACAAAAGGGCTCGCCGTTTTTGCTGTTGTAGGCGTATGTGTGTGCGCGCGCGTGTGGCAGCGTCACCAAGGGTCCTTATTTGCAGCTGACGGTCATACCGAATGAGAATGAGTGATGAGGTTCATAGTGACAGTAGGAGGGGGAGGGGGCGTAAGTGACTGGAGTCAACCATGGAAGGATGGAGGTTGTCTGAAAAACAGGGGCAGGTGCCCAAAGTTCAATCCCATCGGCTAAGGCAATTGTGCGGACAGAATATTACCGAGGTGGCTTCGATGCTGGTTTATCACCGTGACATTTGAATGCACCGGTGTGAACTGATAAGAATCAACAAGCTACACATTGGCTAGCCAAAACCGACAGCTAATGGAACGCAAATGTGGCACCCTATCAGGTCCTCACTCGCTAATTTGGTTCACTGCAATGCTTCCAGAAATACCATAAAGAAAACAATAACGTGTATGGTGAGCTTATCCGTTTTGACCCACACAAACGCCTCCTTTTTTTTTTTTTTTTTCAAAATGCCAGCAAGCACAACTGTAATGAAACTATGCATGCAATGCTTGTGCATTTCAGCAACTCTTGTGTATGAAGAAGCTTATTTTCAGCAGCATTTCCATTTAAAACAGGCACAATTTAGTCTGCACATAAATCTGCCAATTTTCACAGTTAAAATGGCTGCCAATTGATCACAACGCAATTTTTCTATGACATATGTCCAACGCTCGAATCATCTTTTACGGCAGGTTTGCTGGATACCAAATATTGCATCAGAGAACCAGAACAGCTTTCATGCTGGACCTCGAGCCAGATGGTTTTGGATTCTCTGCACATTTCACCACCTTGATAGGTTGTCGGAATTTCAAGCTGCTCCTTTAAGCCGAATACCCTTCAGAAATTTTTTTTTTTTTTTTAAATCAAAAGCGAACATGAAATTAGCACAGAGCATTGGTTACTTGAAAAATCCATCGCCCATCAACATGGTGAAGGGTTTGAACATGCCCATGACCATGTACCCCCGTACAAGTATGGCCACGACACACACACTCACACACCCACATACACATTTTTGTGATAGTGTTTACATCCATAAAGAAAGAGGGTTGCTGGCAGGTGGAGCCATCCCAAGCGCCTGTCACTCATCCAGAGTGGCAGGCCCTTATTGGCTATTATCTCTCCTGTCAGAAGCATGGCTGTGCCTCCACCTCCCCACATCCTTCTCTGTCAGCACACACGCTGCCTGTGGATGGAGGTACAGAGCAAGAAGCGGCATGCCAGCGTTTCCATCACTCAAAAGACTTCCGCTGTTTCAAAACCCGGCCAACAGCGTTTCTGAAAGCAGGGCCAATTTTGATGTCCCCAAAGATGCACACACTCACATTTTATGCCGTTTGTGCCCTAAAATACACATTAGCATATTATATATTTAATGGTGATGAAAAGGGCAAAATGGTAGCCTATTTGTTTCATTTTCGTGATGATAATATCTTACATAATTGTTTTGGGATTATAATGGGGGAAAATCCATGTCCATGACAGGTCAATCTTGTTCATCGGGGACGGTGGTCGGGCTTCTCCGCTCATTTTCCTGGAATAAAACCCCATTCTGAACTTTTCAATTGCAATTCCTCTACCCAATTCAGTGCGGTGAGATCATGCTGGCGATAGCGAAAGGGAGGAAGGAGCTTCCGGGAGTCTCTCCGGCCCTTGACACAGATTAGCACACATTGCTGGTCAAAGCAGAGTCCATCTAATATTTATTACCTCTATACTCTCCTGTGTACTGCCAGAACATTTAGCAACTTGCTCGGCGAGTGACGGGTTAAGAGGGGAACAGCAGAGCCATAAAAAAAAAAAAAAAAATAAAGGGGAAAAAGAAAA
>CAAKHF010017897.1:7127-17258 GCA_901007745.1 Hippocampus kuda | reverse complement strand
AGTAGCTAGAGCAAACAATGACCCGACAGTGAGCGGTCGGGCTGGGAGTCCTTTTATAGCCCTAATTACGTAATGACCAACAGGTGTGCAGCTGCAGGGGGAAAGCCCCACAGTGCCACCTGTTGGTCACAAACCGAAACGTGACAAATAAAAGGTGAAATGGGGAACTTTCTGCCCATGTAAAATTTTGAATTTAAGAGCTGACTTGGAGCCTGTCACAAGAAGGAGTCATGCCATGTCATAGTTGACAAAACCCCTTTCAAGTCTGCATTTCCTTTTTGTCTCGGTCATTTGAGCACACTGTGACAATTAGTGCTGGCCTCTCCCAGAGCGGTCTTCCAGGCATGCTGTCCCTGGGTTTTAAATGCAATAAATATAAATACAGTATACATCCAGGAGCTACACACTCAGTATGTGTTAAATCAAACAAGTAATGGCTTGTATGCAGTTTCTCGCTTCCTTACATTTATCAGAGTTTTATGATAGATTTTTATATTGATTTATTTAGCAACGATGAATTCCATCACTTCAAACTTAATTTTGTTTTATTCAAATTTTCCATGGTAAAAATCACCACCAAAAGCACAAAAATCTCTTTTAAAATGATGATCTCCATTTTTACACCTGTTGGGAACAGCACGCGAGTGAGTGAACACGCAATTCAGGACCCACTATTTGAGATATTAACAACAGATTGAAATTGTAGTAAATTATGCGCGAAACATCTCCATCAACATTGCATGTGATCTTTTCGAGCGAACCCACTGATTAATTAGCACACACTATTTTGGATTTTTATAAATCAGGTTTATAGTCTCTCCAGCATGTCTTGAGTCTTTTCTGAGGCCTCTTCCATCCATCCATCCATCCATGCATCCATTTTCTGATCCGCTTATCCTCACAAGGGTCACGGGGTGTGCTGGAGCCGATCCCAGCTGTCTTGAACTGGTTGCCAGCCAATCGCAGGGCAAACAAACAACCATCTGCACTCACACTCACACCTAGGGGCAATTTAGAGTGTTCAATCAGCCGGCCATGCATATTTTTGGAGTGTGGGAGGAAACCGGAGTACCCGGAGAAAACCCACGCAAGCCCGGGGAGAACATGCAAACTCCACACAACGAGGCCGGAGCCGGAATCAAATCCTGCACCTCTGCACTGGAAATCTGCACACCAGTCGACCACCAGGCCACACAGGCCTATTCCTAATTTTATTTTAAAAAAAAATTATATCTATATATCTATATACAGTATATATAAAAAAAACTAATAATACAAATGAGCAGACTAACAAGAAGAAGTGCCTTTGTTTCAGACAGTGGATTTTTACATATAAGTAAGTGCATAAAGGTTAATTTGAAGAATGGTTAGCAGAGAGGGAAAAATAAAAGGGGGTGGGCGCACAGACCAAGGACAGTGACAAAGGAGAGTACAACAAGAAGGTGAATGGTCAGTGTTCTAAGAAATGAAGTAGTGAGTTCCAGTTAACAGGGAGATTTATACTTGTCAGGGTGAATCTCTGTTCTATGGAAATGTGGTCTTGAAGAAGATTTTCCATTGTTGAAGGTTAGGTTTGTCTTTTGTTTTCCACTGTATGAGTATAGAATTGTCATTGCTATAGTTAGGGTCACCAAGATGAGTTTATTATTTGATGGATCTAGGGTCAAAGTTGAGGCTTCCCCCCAGGAGGCGGAGTAATGAAGAAAATGACATTCAGCAGTCGAGGAGGGCAAAAAGTGATTCTGTCACCTGTCTCCAAAATTGGGAGACAATTGAACAAAACCGCAAGGCAGGCATGTGGGTGTCAGGGGTATTTTGTGTGCATTGAATGCATGTTCCTGTATTTGCAGTGAGTTTTTCCATTTTCTCTCCTGTAAGATGGCATCTATATATTATTTTGTATTGGATGAGGTTTAAGTTTGCATTGTGAGACAGAAGCATTTTACATCATGTACATTTTCTGAATCAGAAATGTGAGTTGATTATATTCCACATAACGTGTGCTCTGATGCCAAACTTCTGAACCAAATGTTAAAATGAAAACAGTTTATTGCCTTGGAAGAAATCGATATGCTGTCGCAGTTTATCTGTTCTATTTCCACCTAGGGACTGTCTGCATGGTGTGGGCATGTCCATTTCTTAATATATTGAAATTGAATTGATATTGAGTACCGGTAGTGGATATAATTTGGTGCCCTCACCCCACATGTAATTTGGGTTTTTGTAATGCTGATAATAATATTCTGGACGTTTCATTTTGCCAATAGAGTTTAGATATTGATTGGATGGATTGAAACCAGGATGAAGTGGGATGAGTTGGGATCATATTGAGACAGCAGTTTAGTTTTGGGAGGATGGGGAGATTTTGATTGCTACTACTCAACCCATGAGAGAGAACGGAAGATTCATCTAGCCCAAAAGGTTGTCAGTGATTGATTTCAGAAGAGATGCGTCGTTTAGATTGAACAGTTCTGACATCTTGGAGATATTGAAACCAAGGTAAGTAATATGACTTCTGCAAAGACGGTGAGTGGACAGTTTCATCCCAGCTTATGCTCTGTACCAGTTATATTGTACACTTGTGATAGATAATGAAGTAGTCAAAGACCTTTGCGAAGGTTTGCAATAGTGGTTGTTGCAAATAAAGTAGTATATTGTCCGCGTTAAGCTAATTTTATGGTGAGAAGTGGGTGTCTGTATTCGTACAATGTTTGGATTCCGGCAAATTGCTGCGGCAAATGGTTCAATGAATAAAGTGCAAAGAGAGGGGGAGAGTGGACATCCTTGCCTGGTCCCTGTGTAGTGTGAATGGTTGTGTTAATAAATGCTTCCCCAAAAACACAAGTACATACAGACATTGACCAAACAAACATAGTGTCATAAAATTTAAGACTCTTCTATTTACTGTCGCCAAATCACGTAATTATGTTAGCACATATTTATGTCATCTGTTCTTTTATTTTAATTAATTTGTTATTCATAGTATTTACTAGCTCATAGTACTATTACTATAAAATATATCTGTATGTATTTTAATGATTGTGATGTATTAAATGTATACCGGGGCGGCCCGGTAGTCCAGTGGTTAGCACGTCGACTTCACAGTGCAGGGGTACCGGGTTCGATTCCAGCTCCGGCCTCCCTGTGTGGAGTTTGCATGTTCTCCCCGGGCCTGCGTGGGTTTTCTCCGGGTACTCCGGTTTCCTCCCACATTCCAAAAACATGCATGGCAGGCGGATTGAACACTCTAAATTGTCCCTAGGTGTGAGTGTGAGCGTGCATGGTTGTTTGTCTCTGTGTGCCCTGCGATTGGCTGGCAACCAATTCAGGGTGTCCCCCGCCTACTGCCCGAAGACAGCTGGGATAGGCTCCAGCACCCCCCGCGACCCTAGTGAGGATGAAGCGGTTCGGAAGATGAATGAATGAATAAATGTATACCGTATTTTCCACACTAAAAGGCGCACTGGATTATGAGGTGCACCTTCAACGAATGGCATATTTTGTCTTTTTTTTTTTCTTCACATTGGGCGCAGCGCATTATATGACGCAATCTACAATGCATCCAATAAATGGAGCTACTCTGCGTTGCCAGCATGTCTTGAGCAAGGAGCCATTTTGGTGTCGAAATATTACCGTAATGACCATACACAAAGTGCATCGGATTTTAAGGTGCGCTGTGACCTTTTAAGAAAATGGAAGGCTTTTATTTGCGCCTTTTAGTGCGAAAAATACGGTAATTTTGATTGATATTGAATGGTTGTGGCCCCAACACAGACCCCTGGGGGATGATGATAGTTTTTCTGATGTATGCTGCCCCATATCATGTCCCCTTTCAGTTAAATTACCCTTTAACTTTGCTGCTGTGAATTGGGAATTTCTCCATTGCGAGACTAATAAAGGTTTTCTTATCTTATCTTCTTATAACTATTCCATTTTGTTCCAGTTTGTTGAGTAGGATTGGATATTTAATGGTATGGAAGGTGTTTTCAAGATAAATTTTTTTCTGATCTCATGCATAAGTGATTTCTTTAGTTGCTCCAATAAATTCCATTAAAGTAGATCTTTTGTCTCTTAAACTTTTTTTTTTTTTAAATTGTATTTATGTAGTGGAATTTCATTACTCTTGGATACCTGAAATGATGAAACTAATAACTGATATTTTGTCTGTTATTTGGATTTCCCTTCAGCACAAAGTGAACGTCTAAGGTTTGTTGCTACTGCAGTGTATAAGATACACATGAGCTGGAAAAGTCCAACGGATGACATGTTGCTTTTTGCCTTCTTTACACTCTACCCTTCTCCCAAACACATGCAGATCAAGATGGCAACTTTCCCTGTTAGAACATCCAGAAATAGCTCACCCTTTGAGCTGTTAGTTCCAGTCCAATGACTGATAGTAGCTGGGGACTTTTTTTTCCCTATTCTTTGAACTTCTAAACACCAGTATGGCTTCGTATGACCTAGTTTGCACAAGTTACTTGAACATCATCAATTCAATTACATCTTTCCTGCTTATAAATATTTATTTTTACAAATGGTGTGTTCCTCTTCAATCATTTTCTTTACAATTCTTGGAATAATGTCCTTTAGATCGATGAACAAGCGTCCAGAGCAATGCAATGAAATGGAAATTGTCTATAAATGACATCTGCTTCACATCAAAACCAAAACTGATATTGTAAAAAAAGCAATGTAATCACGAAAATGCTTTTTTTGTTTGTTTGGTTTTGTTCATTGTGTGCTGGCTGTATACTTGGACAATGAATTTTAAATGTTATTTTATTACTTTAATGTTATTGCCTGGCGACTCAATCCATCTCAGTTGACTTTGAACTGCCCTAAGAGCTCCCTATTTTGGATCTCGCTCTTCCACTTTTGCACTCTTGCCATTCTTTCCTGTTGAACAAAATCCATTTAATCTTCTACAATAGCATTAGAATTTTCAAAACCTTGCCATTTTTTCTTCAATACCATAACACTTTCGCAACAACATTGGGATAAGATTGTCCTGATCTGGAACTTTTATTGTTGAATGTCCATTAGCTTGGATTAATCGGTGACACTGATGGAAATTCTGGACATCAAATGAAAACTGAATTTTGAATGCTCTATGGGCATGATATGAAAAATGAGTTATTCGTTAGTCATTAAGATACACTGACATACAGACAGAATATGTATGTGATCATTTGAGGGTATATGTCCACATACAGTATTATATCTACACTATAATTTTCATTCATTCATTCATTTTCCGATCAGCTTATCCTCGCAAGGGTCGCGGGGGGGGGGGGTGCTGGAGCCTATCCCAGCCGTCTTCGGGCAGTAGGCGGGGGACACCCTGAACCGCTTGCCAGCCAATCGCAGGGCACACAGAGACGAACAACCATCCACGCTCACGCCCACACCTAGGGACAAATTCAGAGTGTTCAATCAGCCTGCCATGCACGTTTTTGGAATGTGGGAGGAAACCGGAGTACCCGGAGAAAACCCACGCAGGCCCGGGGAGAACATGCAAACTCCACACAGGGAGGCCGGAGCTGGAATTGAACCCGGTACCTCTCCACTGTGAGGTCGACGCCCGACTATAATTTTGTATGTTGTAGATATACAAACAGGATTTCTTGTTTTTCAATTCAGTGATCCTCCTCTAACACTTCACTTTTGTCAATGTAACTGTTATGATGCAATCAAAGCATGGATTAGACTGAAGTCAAAAGCCACCTGAACAATAAATTGCAACTCAACTCAGCTCTGTTTAGAGAGCACTTTCATAAACAACAACATTGTTGCGTCCTGCCCCTGAATGGAACACAAGTTCATGTTATTGCTAACAGTTCCGTGTGTGTGTGTCTAGTGTTTTATACAAAAAAAATTATTGCTGTGAAGAGTAATTAATTTGTACAAATCTTTTTTTTTTAATCAATCCCTATTTCAGGCATCCATTCATAATGGACGTAAAAAAAGGAAACGGCGGTTGAACGCGACCAGCTGCATGCCATTATTCCTCCGCTACAAAGCACCAGTTAGGTAAGCTCAGATCATCTTTTTCAAACAGTTTCAAGCTTTTATAATATTTATTTACAAAAATTGTTTTCTGTACTGAGTGTCTTTAGCCCATGAAAAAAATGATGTCCGCTTAATTTGGTATGGCGAAACTGCAGCTAATGAGACCACTCAAATAAATGAATAAACCACTCAAAATCTTGTATTTTTGTAACAGGGCTTGTGAATTATCGATGCTGGCGCACGCATGGATTAATACTAACGCAGACACAAACGTACTGTTCACCTCTACTCGACACAATGGAATCGGTTATGCTGAAAAAGTATTAACCCTTTCATGGACAGTGGTTACTACAGTGGACAGCTGATCATGTTATCAGATTACGGGGTGCATGAAAGTGTTAATTTTGATGCGCAGTATATAATCACTGAATGTTACTGAGAAAAAAAACAAACTAATGGATAGTGTAGATGCACAAGTGAGTCAAATTTGGAACATGTGCTTTGTGTAACCAGTAAATGGTTACTGGCTGGAGAGAGATTTTGTGCTTCGGGGCAGTCTTCTACCGCCCACTTCCCTGGTCTCTCTTTCGAACTTTGACATCAGGTACCCTCTCCACACAAAGCAGCAACTTTTCTTTGAGTGAAAGTTGGGGAGAAAAAAAAAAGAGAAAAAGTGAGACAATGGGAGGAAAAAAATGGTTAGTGTGAAATTAACGTGAAGGAGAGCGATATCTCAGGACGCGATGCTATCCGCAATATTTTTAAAGCGATTTACACATTTTTCTGGACGATATATTTCCCCATAAAATATCACAATAAACAGGAGTAGCATTTGTTTGTTGCTGTTTTTTTTTAAATGCCACTCATATACTGAATCCATCTTTCATTATCTGAGCTGCTTAGCCTCACGAGGGTCACGAGCGTACTGAAGCTTATCCTAGCCGTCGTCAGGCAGTAGGCGGGGTACAGCTTGCATTGGTTGCCAGACAAATCACAGGGCACACACAGGCAAACAAAAAACATGTACATTCACAATCACACCAAGGGGACAATATCGAGTGTTCTATTAATCTATCATCGATATTTTTTTGGAATGTGGGAGGAAACTGGCATACCCGGAGAAAACCTGCATCCAGTGGTACCTCTACTTACGAAATTAATTGGTTCTGGAAGAAATTTCTTACAATTTTGTAAGTAAAGACGCGTTTTCCATGTAAATGCCCTCATTCGTTACCTTTTGTATCTTTAAATTTCTTTCGTAACAACAGGCAATATTTTGCTGTTGAGACCTTTTGTAACTTGAACATTTTGTATGAAGAGATGTTCGTAAGTAGAGGTACCACTGTACTCCACACAGGATGGAACTCTGGAACTCTGTACAGTGTGGCAGATGAGCGAACCAGTCGGACACTATAATAATGAAGTTAATTTGTAAATACTAAAACCAGAAGCTTAGTTCACAAAAGCTAATTTTTGCAAAATTTACGCAGAAATCCAGGCAATTCCAGAGCATTCTCATACGTTTTCCTTGCATGGTCTCATTGTCCATAGAATTAGTCACAAGGGGATGAATAACAATGGCGAGAAAGAAATATGATGCAAGACAAAACACGCAGGGGAAGTGCAGGTGGGTGGTGTGAAAGTGACTGGGTATCTGGGTGTTGGTCAAAAAGAAGAGAACAGCGGGAGAGGATAAAGAGAAAGGGAAGACCGCGCTGACTTCTTGTGTGATGAGCCAGAAGACAAAACATTCAGATGAAAGAATGGCATCTGCAGAGACTTAAGACAACGTAAAGACCTGGGTGCATTCTGTGCTCAAAGGAAAGTCAGAAACACAACTTCCAAGGGGAATGTTGCTATCTGAAGATTGCTATGATTCCTCCATCCTTTTTTTTTTTTTTTTTTTGCTGCTTGTCCTCATTATGTCTGTCGGGAGCACACAGAAAAGGATTCAATATCCATGCCGATGGACAATTTATAGTCTTCAATTAACCCAATTTGCATGTTTTTGGGATTGGGGGGGGAGCTGAAATACAAAGATAATTTGTATTGATATTTGTAAGTGAAAATTATCATATTGAGTCAACAATTTTAAGAACTCTGCTTCTGCCTGACCATCTGTTACATATGGTTGTTGTAATTTAGCATATATAGGTGTGTTTTGTGTTTGGGAGTGGGTGGGAGGCATGGCAAGCGACTGGTTCGCACATCTGTCTCATAATTCAGAGGTCATCACTTCAAAGCTCTGAGTTTGCATGTTCTTGCCTGTGTGGGTTTTCTCCGGGTATTCCGGTTTCCTCCCATATCCCAAAATCGTTCTAGATTGTGCTCTACTTGAATGACCATTTATGAACTCATTCATATATTGGGAGAAAATGTTCTGAATTTCTGCCCAATGAACGTTTTTATGAATTATCCTCATCCTGCCGTAAAAATGTTGGAGTGATTTAAAGCTTTTTCTCATAGAGTATAGGTTCATTGTCATTGTTGCAAGTCATGCACCAACTCATTTCCATCAATCACATCAACCGCATTTCATCGAGCCTTACGAGGTCAAGTTTTTATTTGTCATACTTTTCTTCTTGTCACCGACATGAAAAAAATCATTCACTTTCTTCAGTGGCACAAAGTCACCAGTTTTTCTGTGCATGGTGACCAGTGAACAATTCCCCAATGCCTACGCGGCCCGTAGTGTAAATTGAGAGCAACCGATGACGGTTTGAGGAGAAGGAGGGGCCAGAAAAGTGTTTTATGATAACTCCGCAGAGGGGCCAGGAAAGTGTTTTCCGATAACTCCACAGACACATTGCAGCACCCTCCGCAACACACACACACACACACACACACACACACACACACACACACACACACACACACACACACACACACACACACACACAGCATGACACACATTCACTACATTGGTTGCCATAGGGACTGGTCATGGCTGCAGATTGTGCCAATAGGGTGGCATTGGGTCCAACTGAGATTAGAGACCTGTTATAATTTAAGATCAATACTCCATCCTCCTTGATTCAGCACTGATGCTGTTTTTTAATTAAAACATAGAACTCATTATTTATTAGTTAGCTAATTTACCGTTTATCACATTTAGAATGTGCTGTTTGTGGCACCATAAGGAACATGACGCACAGGACAAGAAGCTGCCTGAACAGCCTAGAATTTGGAAAAAAAGGGCTAATTAATAAAAAAGTTTTCTATGCACAATGGGGTTAAGGATTAAAAAAAGAATGGTATCTTTTCACATAATGAAACACTGGTAATTATACTGGATTTAAAACAAACGACTCAAACAAAAGGATATTATATTGTTAATTAATTTACAATCCATATCATCCATCCCCTTTCATGTGTTTCTCTCTATTGTCCATTTGTTTATCCCTTAATGTCAACTGCAGTCCAACCATCTATGGGGATATTGCAGAAACCGTTAAGCAGCGGTACAGAGACTTAAAAAAAAAAAAAAGACACCAAAGGAATAATAATGTATGCCTGGGAAAACGAGTGCTGTAATTTCGATTCATTTCCAGCCTGGGCCCCTGGGGTGCTGAGTGTGTTTGATCCCAAAGGCAAGTGAGTGGGGAGAAGGAGGGTTGCAGGCATATGTATGCAGAGGGGAAGAGAGAGAGAGGGGAGCCAGGGAGTTGCAGAGAAGCAGAATGCCATTTAATATTCCAGACCACGAGTTGAGATGAGAGACTGCTCTCATACCTTCAGGTTCATGAGCATAATGAGATTTTTATTTTGCTGAGTGTAGTCTGTGTGCTTGTGTGTGTGTTCTCCCTCTGATCACTTACGTGTGCTCGTGAGGGTGCGGGGGGATTATCTCCCATGGGCTGACATGTCTCGATTATATTATCACATCAGGGACTATGTATATATTTATGAGACAATGATACACATGCCAATAAGGGAGTCAGGCTCATTACTCTGAATGCCTCTTTAACACCTCAGATAAGGTTAACTGATTACCACTGACTTATGTTTGACAGTAAGCACACATCGTATTAGCACACATATAGCATATTTACTTTCAGAACATTCCCAGTGGGTAACCCCCCCCCCCCCCCCCCCCCCCCCCCCCCACCCCACCAACCCCCG
>CAAKHF010017895.1:13460-34463 GCA_901007745.1 Hippocampus kuda | reverse complement strand
GAGATAGCATCCCAGCCACTACTTGAGATTTTGCAGTGTGATTCTTAAAGCGCAACGTAAACGCTCCTGCCCAGAGAACCTCGCCGGCAGCTTATTCCGTCACATCTTGAGTCTAATCTTCATGGTTGCAGTGCCTCCTCGGAGAGAATGACTCAGCCGGGCAACCTTTTGCTCAACTCTCAGCTTTTACTTGTCTCCTGGTTTTCTTGAGCCCGCTGTCATTCCATGAGCTCAAAGCGTTAGTCGGAGCTGCTTCTGCTTGAACCTTTTGGAAAAACGTCAGGATTTACTTTGGGCAATTGCCCTCCTTTATTTATTTTATAATGGGCTAAACAGCAACCGCGTGGTTGGCATGTCTGCCTCAAAGGTTCTGAGGTTTGGATCTCGGCTCGTGGACTTGGCACGTTTTCTCTGGATATTCTGGCTTTTTTTTTTTCCCCCAAAAACATGCATGTTCGGTTCATTGAAGAATATAAATTATCAATAGGTGCAAAAGTGAGTCTGAACAGTTGTTTGTTTACATGTGCCGCGTGATCGTACCCTGCCTCTACATTTTTCACAAAAAACAAGAAATTATATGGCATTGAAATCAAAAGGTTAACGGAATAAAGGAATATTGTATTGTACAGTGAATAAAATGAATGGAAAGGCCATTAATCCGTTCCCCCCCCCCAAAAAAAAAACCAAACAAAACACGTTTTAAATACATGACATGTTATATTATCTGTCTACCTGCATCCACCGTTTCTGTTCAAAGATTTGCTGTTTCTAAAATCGCCACTAGCGATGCTAACTATTAGCATGCCCGTATGAAGCTAAACGGAAGCTATTTGGCAAACCGCTGCTTGTTGTCGAGTGGGTTGAGGTGAGTTCACTGCCACCATAAAGCGCAAGGTCGAGTCACTCGAATAGCAAGGCGCCAGCTTTGGACTAGGCTGAGACATTTCGGTCACATGTTGAGTACATGTTAGGAGCACTCAGCCACGGTGGGAAGTGCTTCGATCACAGTTGGAAGACATGACTGTGTCTAATGTGCTTGTATTTCAATGAGCATCCAGCTAAATCTCTCTTGGCGCGATTCTCCTCCCCCTCATCTCTGAATATCCTTCTTGGCATATTTTCCTCCTGTTTTTTTTCCTCCTTTTTTTCATGTCCAGTCTATCATCCAGCAGCCATCCCAACCATCCTACCTGGTTCTTATTTTCGGGGCCTCACGTAACGAGAGCACGAAGGAACAGCGAGTGTCCCTCTGGCCCGTGGGCAATCTCTTGTTTTTTTTCACAGCTTTGTCGCACTCGCGTGTATCGACATGCGAAGGAGCTGTGAAGAAAGGCGGACGCCATTTTTTTAATGATCATTATTTATTTTTAATTCCACGGACAACATGACCAGCTTTGTTCACATTTCTGTTGATGTTCGTGTGAGATGTGTGAAGCTTGATTTTAATGACCATCCATCTCCGATTCTTAGGAAGGAGGTTTGGTTGCGATTAGGGGCGACGGGCTTCAGATCTGTCAGACTGCTTTTCTTGGTTTTTTATGTTCTATGTTTTGTGTTTATTATTTTACTTTATGTTAACTGTTTTGTTAAGCGCTTTGTTACAGCTGCCGCTGTTGTGAAAGCGCTCTATGAATCTATTGTATTGTATTGTATTGTATGTTTCATACAGAGCTGTGAGTCAATGTGAGCCTTTGATTCTGAATTCCGATGGGTTGAAAATTCAGGACGCTACAACGGTTCACATTGTGTACTTCCTTTTCCAACGTGTACCTGAATTTTCTGGGGCTTGTAATTATTTTTGGAGGGTGTGGGGTCAGTTGAGTTGGTCAGGTTATAAGTCTTACGATTTGAAATGATTTTTTTTTAGTCTCATTTATTTCATCTTACAAAAACCTCCATTTGAACAGGGGGTGTGTTGACTTTTTCTATCCGCTGGACAAGTACATCGCAATAAATTGGAGTATCTTCGAAATGTTCTTCTTTAAACACGTTTTTGTAAATATTTGATCATTCTCTCATGGGACAACACTGAATAAATGACCTTCCGCTACAATGTAAAGTACAGTTGTTTTGTACGCGCACCTCCATGAATGTCAGGCAACAAAGGTGAGTACACCCCGAAGGGAAATATTCAAAGTGGGCTCAATTTGAAAGTGTTTTCACCCCGGTGTCATGTGACTCATGGTTATAAATGGGAATGGGGAGCAGGTGTGTGAAATTTAGCAGGATACTGAATACTGAACAGATTCATCACTAATGGGGACAGACTGTACTGAGTGATTTATCCAGAGAAGGATTTGACATTTCCTCGCGCTGAAAAAGTTTTGAGCTGCAGTCAACATCTTCCATCAGAAGCCATACATGCGCATGCCATCATGTTTGACATCTGATGTGGTATGCCTTGGATCATGAGCGGCTCTTTTTTTTCGCCAGTTTTTCACATTGGTCATTTCCGAGCTGACCTTGTCCCTTCTGTCTGAAGAAGATGATTTCTGACAAAGCTTCATCAGGCGCTCCCGCGCAATCACGTTGGCCGCGGTTTGCACCTCATTCCGAACGTCCTGTACGGTATTTGCATTCGCAGAGGCTTCGCTTGATTGCGGCTTTTCACAATGACAAGCCAACCTTCTCCAGATTAGTCTTGACATCTCGTGATGAGGTTTTGTCTTCATTGAGAAAAAAAAAAGATGTTTTGCTCATACAATTTTGTTCTATGAAAAGAGATTTTTAAATGAATATTATTCATAATATCTCAAGTCAAGGAAATAGGGTGTGCTTTTCGTTCAATTGTTTTTTTCTTTGCAGAGTAGTTTTGCGAGTGAGTGACTTTAATTGAAGAGCGACTTGCTAACTTTGTGGAAAAGTGTTGTTGTTTTTTTTACAGGTTAATGAAATTATTGCAGGTTAATAAAAATATGACAAGCTAACAAATGAACAAGTGGATTTCTTTTTTTAAATACAGAAATACAGAATCAACAATTTTTGTCTTCAATTAAAATGAATTTGGTGACTTAGCCAGGCATAGACGGCAAAGGATTTTCATCCAAATCATAAATTTTTATTTATTTTTTTTTTTTGGAAAAAGGTTTGTTTTTCGTTGTTGCTGGGTTGTTTTGGCTTTGTTTTTGTTTTTTTAAGGGTTGCCCGGTGGTCCAGTGGTTAACACGTCGAACTCACAGTGCAGAGGTACCGGGTTCCATTCCAGCTCCAGCCTTCCTGTGTGGAGTTTGCATGTTCTCCCCATGCCAGCGTGGATTTTCTCCGGGTACTCCGGTTTCCTCCCACATTCCAAAAACATGCACGGCAGGCTGATTGAATACTCTAAATTGTCCCTAGGTGGGATTGTGAGCGTGAATGGTTGTTTGTGTCTGTGTGCCCTGCGATTGGCTGGTGAACGGTTCAGGGTGTCCCCTGCCTACTGCCCGAAGACGGCTGGGATAGGCTCCAGCAACCTCCACGACCCTTGTGAGGATAAAGCGGATCAGAAAATGGATGGATGTTCTAGTTTTTAATCATCCCACTGTGGAGCAACCGGAAATTGAGTTACTCTGCATAAAATGGTTGTCATTCTCGAATGTTAAATGTCATATTTTTGGTGAAATCCCTCAAAATAAGGCCGAAAGTCTGCACATTGTACCACTGCGTGTGATAAAACAAGATTTTAAAAATTCATTTGGTCTCCCAAGTCCACTTTTGGACTTAACTGTTTGAAGTCTGGCAGTCCTGTGTCAAACTACTCTTTGAATTTCAAATATCATAAATATTACTATAGAACTAATCCAAGCGCACCTTCTTGGTTTGAATTTTAGTGAGTCAGAAGTCTTTCTGACTCCTCGTTGACTGACAGATTAAAGAATTGTATTATGGATGTATTTTTCCTCAAAACCCCCTGGCAGCTCAAAATTCAAACAGACACGGTTATTATTTAAGATTTTCTTCTCAAGCGGTCAATTAGAGTCCCGGGTAAGACTTGAAGAGTTGCGCTTGGAAAAAAAAAAAAAATGAGAAGAAATCGTGACAAAAGACTAAAAGCGAGCACAAAGCCTCTTAGTGCTGAACGATGTGGCGGATGAGTTGGAAAAACGGCAAGCGTAGGGAGGAGGGTGATTACCGACTGTGCTTTCATACTTACGGCGCTTGCCGTGGTGATTTGTTAAATGTCTCCAGGAAGTCGAGGTGAAGTCTGACAGCTTGGCCAAAAGAGAAAAATTACAGATTGTACAGAGTGTTACGTAGCATTTGTCTTCCCGTAATTAGGCCGCTCCAAGACTTTTATTCGTGCCTCCCTTTGACCGTCGTGTAAGTAAGACGCAAGCCGGTACACGATAATGATGGCGAGGTCAGTGACGGGACATTCCGAATTTGCATCCACAGCAGTTGTTGCAGTTTTTAATTAGCAGCCTTTTCTTTTCATGTTTTTTTTTTTATTTCTTTTATTCGGTGTTCACAAAACATTTGGCATAGATTTCCAACCTTAAAATCCGGCATTATAACCGAACAGAAAAGGTGATTATCTTTGACAGGTTCTCTCACTAAAATGTGACCATTACTTCTTCCCTCGTGGAGCACAATGCCTCTTGATTCATTCGTTATTCAAATTTTGCATTGTTTTTTTTTTTTTATTCTGTGGATGGAACCTACCCTCAAAAACCACCAATTCGTGTATTGTTGTGCTTTTTTTTTTTTTTTTTTAATAACACTCGAGAATGATGTAAGATGGCACCAGAGCCCTGGCAGAATGGAAAAGGTGCCATAGGTGTCACCTTAAGTATTCGGCAAAGGTTGAATCAAGTTCTTGTTTGTTGTTCAATCTAAAAGGCTTCTTCTTCTGAATTTTACATAGTCCCTCTATTTCTGACTCTCTTTCGAAAGTGGGAGACAATTTCAGCTTTCACAGATTCAGCCTTCACGAGATTTGCTTCCGTTTTCCAGATATGTTTGCAGACCACGACAGTGCTTCCCGAAGTTACGGTAGGAAGTACAACAACGTAATGAGGCGCGTTGCTACGCAACGGAGGGGAATCCCACGACGTACGTTTTGTTCGGAAGCAAGCTCGTGGCGGCAATTAGCTTCCCGTGTCCGTTGTAACGAAGGCCTATTCACTATTTTGTGGAGGAAATCTGGTCGTTATAATGACGTTATAAAGTTGATCTTTTTAAACAAAATGGGTGAATGGAAAAGCCGGAATCGGGACTTTGAAATGTGAACGTTATAGGGGTGAAAACATGAATGGGGTACGACTGTAAATGTATTTATTATGGGCATGCTAGCTCCAATACATGAGTGTGTTATAATATAAATTATAGAGAGAGAGATAGATATATATAGATAGATATATATATATATATATATAGATAGATAGATAGATAGATATTCCACGGACGGTGAGGCAACTGATTTAAGATTCATGTCAGTCGGAGGTGAAATAACACCATCTGCACATCCTGGCTATCAAAAATAACAACAACAACAAAAAAGCCACCGCGCACAGCCAATGCATACATCGATGTTTTTCCATCAGGACCTAATTACGACGCCTACGCGGTGACACGATTGCAACCCGACCGTCTTGTCCACCCAAACATTGTGAGTCGTTGCACAATAAATAATAAACAAAACCGGGGAAAAGAGGAAGACCACGTTGAAGAGCTTAACCATATTTGGACTGGAGATGATGAATAATTGAATCTATGAGGCGCACGGACACACACACACACACACACACACACACACACACACACACCCACACACACACACACACACACACGCACACACTGGGGAAATATTGCGCTGGGTCTCCAGTGCCATCTAGGGATGGTCTGCAGAAACATACACACGAGGTTAATCATGGAATTTGTGTGTGTGTGTGTGTGTGTGTGTGTGTGTGAGTGTGTGTGTGTGTGTGTGCATGTGTGTGTGCGTGTGTGTGTGTGTGTGTGTGTGTGTTTAATAGTGTAATCATGGGCTTGAAAGGTGGCAATGCAAGATCCACTCAACAAGTTGAGTCATTTTCTCTCTTTGCATTAGTGATGTCAAACAGATTTGTTTTTTCCACGGCTGCCATTTAAAGGCCAACCAACGCCTCTGCTCGTGTCCCCGCACTGCGTTTGCTGTCTCGCTTGAATTGTTTGGGAGGAGAAAACATTTAACGTAACACCAATGTCATTTTTCTACCTAATGTGCCCGTATACTTTCATGTCATGTCCAGTTTTCTGGGGGTGAAAGTTCACAATGCATGTGTAGCGAAACACAAGCGGTCATAATTCCAAGATCGACGCACTTTTTTTTTTCATTTATGACGCACCAGGACTTGTGCTAACTATCACAGCACATACATGTTCATTGTTCAAATTTATGCTTCAAGTTGTCTGATTGAAAGGCTGTTCACGAAACTGTGGCGCCGTGACAGTGAAGCGTAAACACGAAGCAAACAGAGGGCGTTAGCAAAGGATGCTACCTTCCCGTTTCTGCTCCCAATCTCATCCTCGCCCGTCCTCCATAATAAACCAAGCTAGCGTGTTATTGCAGCAAAGGATAACGTCTCGTCGTGATCGTCGGCAAAATCCGTAGCTCTCTGCTACCGAATGTGTCGATCGGAGCTCGAACGCACATGGGAACGTCCGCTTCTTTATTTCCCGTCGGGCACTGGCACTAGACCGCGACACACAGAGGCCAGCTGTTGTTCTTTCCGCCGTTCTAGTCGTTAATGTTGTTATTCCCGCCGGCCGCTCTTCGTGTGCCACTGGCAGGGCTCGGTGCCCTCACCGTGGCGACAATCCAGAGGCCGTTGCGTCGTCCCCCTTGTTTGCCATTTGGAGACCGTGGCCGCGCTCCAGGGCCAGGGTCGTCTTAACCCTCACCGGGGGTCGGGGGGGTTTTAATGCGCCGGCCAAGGGAAGGAAAAAGATGCTTTGCTTTGGACGCTCTCCTCTAACTCCACATCCATTATTTTTATTGCGGCGCAGATTAAAAACGGATAAAAGGGGTAGCCGCAGTGAAAGTCGAAATATATGGAAGGGAAACTTTTAATTGGCTCTGCGGAGAACAGATGCGCTTTGTTGTGACCAACCTCCGTCCGCCATCGTGAATATTTACAATCAACACGGAGGGCAGACGGATTTACAAGCTTACAAAGGCATCCACTCCATTCCCCGTGTAATGTAATTAACCCAGCCCGGCTTTTGTTCAACATGTAACGCGCCGCTCGGCACGCAAAGGAACAAGTCGAACCTCAAATGCGTCCCGATGTAACGCTTATTCTTGACGCTTGCTATTCATTCGCCGGAACCCGAACCGATGAGTGGGCGGGACAATGTGGTGTCGCGGCGACAGCCTCGTCTCATTTCTCAGATCATTATTCCAATTTGATTGATTGGCTCCCCCCCGCCCCCATCTTCCCCCGCACTCGGTTGGAGTGTTGAACGGCTGTAGCGCCTCGGAGACGCACTATCTGCATGTTGCACACTCACGCAGGCTGCTGAATAACACCGTAATTCTGCCCAAGTTCCTGACAATAAGCTCATGAATACCGAAGAAATGTTCAACGTGTCCCTCCCCCGCTCCATTCTCTTGACTGTCGAGAAAAGCAATGAAAAGCGGGCAGAGAGGAAAGGAGGCCTTCTGGCTGATTTGCATGCGAGCTTGGCCAGTCATGAAACAAAATATGACACCCCAATTCAATTGCTGCATGAGGACTGTCATGCGTCGCTGTATAAGTATCGATTTCGGCAGCTCCGCAAGTTCTCCGCTCTCTATCGTTGCCGACGTGCGCTCCTTCAGAGTGCCGACTTGCAAGTGATCCATATTTTCTTTTTTCACTTGAAGCAACCTTCAGGTGCACAAAAAAAAAAATCAATGGTTAAGTGGTGTATAAAGCGACTTCGGCGTCACAAAACTTTGGATTTGGAAAAGTATCAACCCGCACTTGCATACATTTAAAGACAAGTTTTGCAGTGTTTAGTCCCAGCCTCATCAACGACTGAATTAGATCCTATTGGGACAAAAAAACAAAACAAAAATCCTTTTTGATGACAAACTAGTACTTTATCCATAGCCTTTTTAATGCCTAATCGTTATTGTTAACTCAAAAGCGGTGCTGATTTCAAATCCAAAGCTGTTTATCTGTTAATATCTGTTTATCACCATGCTTGTTTACCAACTTGATAATCACAGACAAGCTGGCAGACCCTCCTGCATTGAAAAAAAAAAGTGCTTCATGGAAAAAAATCGACGTTCCTGAATAATGGGGAGCATCCAGATGTGCCTTGACACTGCAAGATGTTGAAAAAGGGGCGAGTTAAGTCGGGGCGAATCTCACTTCCCTCCCGTGTCGACCCCGCGCCATCTCGCCGGCCCTTGTGTCACTCCCCCGCGCGTGTGAAGCAGTCAGCTTCAATGAAATATCTGCAGCTTGTCTTCGTCACCGAGCAAGAAGCAGAAATTACGGTTGTGTTCAAGTCAGACTTAAAAGAAGAGATGCATCAGTGAATGAAAAACCACAAGCCGAAAATGCCATTTCAAGAGGCTGAAATGTCAAAGATCAGCATCATGTTGTGTCTTGATTGTGTTTCAGCTGCAGCTGGGGCGGAGGGCGTTTCCCTCCAGCAGGCGCACCTGCGCCGCGTTTCCCCATCAAGCCTTGCTGTGTATTTAAGGTCTGCCTCGCTACCTGCTCATTGTTGTAGTATCGACCTTACGTGCTCTTGTGTTTCAAGTGTGATTTTCTTGACCTCTTGGTATTTGTTTTCATCGTCACTCTCTCTTTGTTCACAGATCTTTGCAAGTAGTTTTGCGATTCAATTATTACTCTTGATCTTTCTTTTTGTGTTATTGCTGGACTTTTGAAATTGAGTTTGTCTTCCCGGTGTTGCTTTGCCTTTGCGAGTGCTTATTGTTTCATGCATTGTTTTGCCTGGCTCCTTGTGACGATTTTCTTCAATATTTTTGTTCTCGGACTTTGCCGACCTTTTTGGAATCCAGAAGCATTCTTTGGTTCGGTCTGAACCTGACGATCAGAGAGTGCTGCTCCAAGCTCCTTTTGACTTAAGGCAAAGCAAAAACAAAAAAAATCCTTAAAAGCCTAGGCGTTTTGTCAACAACACATCCTTCCTCACAAGGTTGAAGTGTTTTCTCTGAGCTCTTAACAGGCTGAATGACTAAAAGCGGTGGCCAAACACGCCATGTAGAACCGAATCCTTGTCACAGCGTTTAGCCATGTAAAGAGAAGCATCAACAGACTCCAAACAGCCCCTGTTGTCTCATTTATTAAAAATGAATGTCTTTTTCATTTCATTGTTTGTTTTTGGTTTTTTAGAAAGCCGACTTTCCAGTCGCAAACACGGCTTAACTAAAAGATCCTTGGCGGTCTCGGTGCGTAATATGCGCCCGACACTCGGTGGCCACCAGGCTCGCAGGAGCGACAGCCTCGACTTTCAACCCACCCGCTCTCCGCCTCGCGGGGTCAGGAAAACATCAATTTCCTAATGGCCCACTCGTGTGAATCACCACCAGAGAGCCTAAAGATATTGCAACGGCGCTGACAGGGCTGACGCATCGCTAACACAATGAAGCCAGTGCCAAAAAAAAAAACTGAAGCCTTGTCACTTTCCGGCAGAGGAGTCCGACAAATAATCACGTAAAATATGTGATTATAAGTCCAATATTATAAGTTTATTTCAGGAAAATACGTCTTTATTGTCGAAAATATTTTTCTTGGGGGAAAAAAAAAATAGGCATAAAAATGATTACATTCAAGTTCCTGGAAAATGGGCATTTTTTAAAAAAAAATCTCTGGCATGCAATGTTACTCATGGTACATATCATATTTAATTGCTGTTTAGATTTTGAGTGGATTTTGGAAAAAATTGACTTTTCTTTTTTTTTTCCTAGCTAATTTTTTTTTTACCTCGATACATTTGTTGTGCCTGTTCTGAATCTGCCCTAGTTTCATCTCTGGCATATCAGGTTTTCATAAGAACAATAATGATGATATCCTCACAAGACTATAAGATGTAATATAGTCAAATATTTAGTCATATTTGTGAATTAGGGGTGAGCTTCATCCACAGTTTTTTTAAATCTAAAACATATCTAAAATTTATAACGCATGATAAAATCTATATGGGGCATGCTTTTGAAGGTCTAACTTAAAAACAAAATATGAACTTATCTCAAAAGCCCAATTTGCACGAGAAAAGTCAACTTTTTTTTTTTTTAATCAAGGTCGTTTAGGGACACACAAATGCAACTGAGATTCAAATTTGCAAGCAATTTTTTTGAATTAATATCGTATTTATCATCAACTTCGGGTCATGATTATTCACGTTATTCTATACATTATATTTGATTCACCGTATGCCAAACCAGCAGGGGATATTGTAAATAACTGTCTTTTGAAAATATCAGTCGTGTTGTTCGAGAAATGTGACCGAGATTAGCAATGTAGTAGTTTGGGGGGGAGTGGGGAAAATTCAAAGATCCACTGCACAGCTGGAAGTACGAAGCTGGTTGCAGGAGCTCGCTGGCGACAAACAGCTCATGACTTTGTTCGTGCAACACCGTTAAAATGTAATCATGCCGGGGAATTGTGTACCGAACCTTTTTGTATACACTCTTAAAAACAACCACATGGGCCTTGTAAAGAGGCGGCGCGGCCATAAGTCGGATCAAAGCAAATGTTCGGCTCCCCGTGCGGCAACCGCACTCAATTATGGAAGTAATTAAAGCATAGATTAAACGCAATGATGTGCCTTAAGTGGACATATGTAATCGCGTAATAAAATCGGGAGTCCAGACTCATTGTAAAGTTTCACATTGGAGCGCTTACAAGCCTGAAGGGCTCAAACAAATACAAATGTTCAATCAGCTATATTTTAATAAGGCGTAGACGGGCAGTTTCCTTCATTTCTTTTTTTCGGTCCCAAAAGAACTCAAAGTGTAAATATTTGAGTGCATAAACTGGAACAAATTTATTTCTCTCATGTTAGAACATCAAGACGTAAGACCTTGTTAATTTTTTTTTTTTTTTTTTTTTTTTAATGGCAAGTAGAGTAGGGGTGGCACAGTGGTGACAGGTTAACACGTCCGCCTCACAGTGCAGAGGTGCAGGGTTCGATTCCGGCTCTAGCCTCCCCGTGCCTGCGTGGGTTTTTTTCCGGGTACAGCGGTTTCCTCTCAAATTCCAAAAACATGCATGGCAGTTTGATGAAAAAAATTGTCCCGAGGTGTGAATTTGGACGCGAATGGTTGTTCGTCTATATGTGCCCTGCGATTGGCTGGCAACGGGTTCAGGGTGTCCCCCGCCTACTGCCCGAAGATGGTGTCCAGCACCCCCCGTGACCCTCGTGAGGATAAAGCGGCTCAGAAAATGGATGGATGGATGGAAATGTAGAAATGTGAAATAACGCCTGGCACAAAGTGAATCTGATTTTAACGGTTGACAATTCAACCCATCCTCTTCAAATTTTCAAGAATTATGACCAAAAGCCAACCGAGCAGGAAGTTTTCCATTTCAGTCATGTTGCACCAAGTTTGCGGCCGATTTGATTCGCTGACGTCAAGCCAGCCAATCAAACATTGCAGCTCGAGCAGGTTTTCACACCTGGACAAACTTACTCACTATCAACATCCTTTCAAAATATGGATGAGCAGTCGGTGGAAAATACATTTTGGCAGTTCCAGGCTTTTTTTTTTTTTTTTGCCGCATCTTAATGAGGCAGGCGGTGTCTTTAAACCACTCAGTTTTGATACGCCGCAATCTGCCCCCTCCCCCCCTAAAATCGAAGAAGTCCTTTAGTGTTTCGAGAGAGATTTTGCAGCCACTCTGTTCTGCAAGGGTGGGTACACAAAGGGGCACCCAGTGTTGAAAAAAAAAAAAAAAAACTCAGCGGTGCAGATAAGGCTAATGGCTGTAATGGCAGAACTAATCCCATTACAGCTATTCCATTACATGAAATTACAATGTTTCCCTTTAATCAGGTATTACCGTGAGGGGCATGGGGGCTTGCGGGGTTGCCATGGTTACAGTCCAAAACCCTAAATGAAATGAAAGCTAAAGTGGGATATAATAACCCCGCGCACGGCACACAAAATTCAAGACTTAATAAAACATCCTCCTCCTCTCACATCAACTGGGAAGTACTCATCATGCAGTGAGAAGACGTGAGCCACGTGCAGAAAACTTCTTATTGATGGATAGCGCAGGATGATATCGGACCCCAAAAATGCTCAAAATGAGCAGGTAAAAAAAATTTTAAATGAAGACAGAGGCTTCCTGATGTGGGAAGGCGGCGAAAACAAGATAAAGAAACTGAAGTGGGGGAAACTCTGATAAGCCAATGAGACCATCTGCTTGAAAAATCATATTTCCCATGAGCGGCTCTGTCAAAAACACCGCGGGAGTCGACGGAAACGCACTGAAAAACAAGCCAGATGCCGTCACTGAATGGAGGAGAAAAAAAAAAGAACAACAGCTCAATTTTCAAACCAAAGAAGCCGCTGCTTCTCATCGATTCATTTTAACACTTGGACCAAAATGCGACAATTCCGGGGTACTTGATTGTGTAATTCGTCACACAGTTTGCTCTCAACCACTCTCAATAGGCTGCTCATCGCCATGTGATTGGACGACTGTCGCACCTCGTTCCAGTAGTACCCGTCGTCGTTGTCCTAGCACTAATTAATAGAGATGTTATTGTCAGGAGTGGTTGCACTAATGGCGGTATAATTGGTAGTAGAGCACGGCAGTAATGAGTCAGCCACGATTGAACTTTTTTTTTCCCTTTCTCTGCCACCTTCTCTATATGAAGTGCGCACACTCAAGGCAGACGACGAGGGAATTTCAAAGTGGCCACAGCAGCCCAAAGCCCCCATCTATATGCCGGCTGTCAAGTAAGATGCCCCTCCCATCCCAAACCCTTCTCTCAATGACATGCGCGCACTCAAGGCAGACAATGAGGCACTCTAAAGCGGCCGTTCCATCAAAAAGCCCCAGTCCACACGGACTATCGTTTCAACTCACTCCCACTGTTTCACTCTTCCGTCTTCTCCGCATGACATGCGCGCACTCACATCCAACAACGATGCGCTCTAAAGCAGCCTGTCAGCCTGAAGCCGCAGTCCACACACTGGCTGTTAAATCGGACTTGAAAAATGAAAAAAAAATCCAAACATCCAGCCTCTTTGCTCTTCTGTTCCTACCTCGCTCCTCTGCATGACATGCATGCATGGAGGACAACGATGCACTCTGAAACGGCCAGGCCAGCAGACTTTCGAAAGGGAAATGCATTTTCAGGGTGTGAGCACAGCTAGCAAGCTAATCGCATGTCAATATTTGGGGCAGGAACTGAGAAACACGTCTGTCCAAAGGTCGTTTTTCATCTTGACGTCTCTCTGGATTGAAATGATCACACCGCCACACCCATAATAGGATTCTAAATGTTTCTTGTCAGTCTAATAGATGGAACCGCGCGGAAAATAACTGTCATTAATTATTATTTCGTGCTTTGAGCATTTGCGGAGCTGTCAAATAAAAATGAATCAACCCGGAGTTTTACTGCCCTTAAAATAGACCTCAAGTGTATAAAAAAAAAAAAAAAAGAGAGAAAGGAAATGGTTCCTGGCTATTTGCCGAGAAGAACTTTGTTGGTTTGACGTACGTCAACGGCGGCCTGACCGAAGCTGACGTGATGACAATAACGAGCCTCCGATGGCAGGCAGCTCCTCATCGAGCACACGCGGGCTTTTGTATCGAGCCTCAGTTCAAATGTCCAAACGATGATTTACACGAGATGTACCATCGCATTTTAGAGAGCGCCATTTATCTGGATTGACTTTTCCCACGCATGCCTAATCATTGTGAAGTTTGAAGGCCACGGAAATTACGGGAGAGGAGCGCCATCAATCCGTCAGTGCGTCTGAACGGTGCCGCTCTCCTGGCAGACACGCCCGGCGGCGAATTAATGAGAGCAAGTGCCACTGCCAAATTACTGACATGGGCTCCAAGACCAAACGTCTCGTTGACCAATGCCAAACAGCAGGCGGGCACAAGCGCGATTAATTTGGAGAGGACGGAGCATCATCGTCGTGGCACGCATCATCGCGCCGTGCTCATTTCCAAGAATTTGGATCCCCTTTTTCGAGGATGAAGCCCGGCGGCGACGTGGCTGGCTGACGGGATCTTGGCAAGTGGAGCCCGTGGGTCAGTGGCGGCGGTACTTTCTCGAGGGCCTCGATTTGATCCGACGACAGGATTGAATGACTTGCTCGCCGTCCTGTCGACTGCAATAAGGAGAGCGAGGTGGAGGCTGGGCCAAGGTTGCGTGGATTCTGACCCAAGTTTCATAAAAGGCACGCAAGCCAATACCTGCTGCAGGCAATCATGCATCTCTGTTTTGAGAAGCGAGGGAAGCGGCTCCGTATCCCTTCCTCGGACGAATGATTTGCTTCTATATTGCGCTTGAATGTTTTAATAACCTCCGTGGTCGCCGGACGGAATAATTGCATGTGCCGTCATATCCATCCATCAATTTTCTATAGCGCTTGTCCTCACCGGGGTCATATGTGAGAGCTGGAGCCTACGCAAGCGGACTTTGGCTTCGAGGCATGAGAAGCCCCGCACCGCTTGCCGGCCGATTGCAGGTGCCAGCAGAAGGCGATACGACAAATTTGCTCACGATTTTTTAATTAGAACATCCTGGTTGGAAACTAGGCCCAAGGTGGAAGCGCAAACTCTTTTCAGTACTCGGGTAAATTTGCATCATGGACTGCAACCTAGCGAAGTGAAGCTCTTCGCAGTCGCTGATAATAGTCACCGCTGAAAGAAGTCGATTCAATGATGATCTTAGATCACTTTACTAACAAATGGACTTACGTCATTTTAGTCTGGTTATTGGCGACACTCGCTATCACGAACCGACTTCCAGATCGGACCCCGAAATATTTCGTCTGGAACGACAAAAGGCCCTTGTTGTGCGACGTAAATCCACGATCAGCGATTTGGCATTGGAGAAGCTTTACGATGCCGGAACGAAAAGACGAGCTTGTTTCATTTTTTGGGGGGGATATCGACAAATCACTCTTACAACATCAACCAAAAGGATTACGGTACATGTTGCAACTACACATTGTCCAAATGATTACTGTTGCTGGCACGACAGCAAGTTATATCCGTTCTCCCGCCGGCCTCCCCCGACAGCTGGATTTGCCAAGATTAGCCCAATGATCGTAAAAATGACTAAATCTAATTTTTTTTTTTTTTTTAAATCCACCTTTGCCTTAAAACAGACAGCGATACACTTTGTGATCTTGCCATCTTAAGGAGCCAAGGTTTGCTCCCGATATCGCTACCTTGGAGAGAAGCTAGATCAATCAAATCCATTATCTGGCTTCTGCGTTCATCTCGCTTTGAAAGTTGCAGCGGGAGCCCCACTGGCGTTGTCATAGAAACAGTTGCGGTGGGAGCAAAAAAAAAAAAAACAGGTTAGATTAGTTGCTGAACTTGGGTGGGATGCACGGAGTAATGAGAGTGGTTGTGATGTGAGATACGGCCAGTGCGAGTGAGGCAATTTTTTTTTTTGTGGCGAGGAAGACTCATTTGCGTGGCTTGCAGACTGCTGCGGGAAAAATGCAGTGACGTAAAAATCACAGGTAAGGCAAGTGGTATGGTCTTGGAAGTCGAGGAAAGGATGCTACTTTTAGAGCTGGTCGTTAGCGGAGGGATGCTAACAATGCGAGCTCCCATCCTGCTCGGCTCTCCTGCTGCTTCACATTAATATTCACACCGGGGCTTATTGAACATTGACAACGCGGCTTACACGATTTGATTGTAAGCCGGAGTGCCGAGGATCTCTCCATGCGGGAACGTTCCCAAGAATTGCAGTCATGCATAAAGCCGCTCTCATAAGACGAAAACCTTTGCAGTGATGTCAGAGCTACGTGAAGGCTCATCTTATGAATAATTTGAAACGATCCATTCATGGTGTGGCCCCCAACCGTGCGCTGACCCTATCAAGAACCTGAAGGGCATCCTTAAAAGGAAGCTCTGTGAGGGTGGACATCAGGATGCGGTGGATGTAAAAGTTTACACACCCCCTCATTAAAAGGTGGGTGCCTATTAGAGAAAAAAAAATGGGACCTTTTTTTTCACTCTTTTTGAGTGGGAAAGTAAAAATAACCAACTGAAATAGATATTCGAGTAGGCAACCCTGACTTTTTTTTTTCTTTCCAGCAGAAGAAGCTTAAAAGTTTAGTGCTCACACCGACTGCTACTTCAAACTGTTCATCGTTTTTTCCATCTCGCCTAAGGCCCCAGTTCCATGCGAAGGAAAAACAGCTCCAAAGAAAAATACTGCCATGACCGTGCTTCACTGTTGGTAGCGTGATGAGCAGTGTTGCACCAACCAAACCGTTTAGAGTCCTGACCAAAAAGTTCAAAGTCTGGGTCGATGGACCGAAACAAAACACCACGTTGTGGACTTTCATGAGCAAAGATTTTGTGGTGGATTACAGGCGAGAAAAACTTGATCTCGGGAAGAAACTGCCAACAGAATCCAGACTGGCTCACAGTGTATTTCCACAACTCTGCGTTTTAAGATATACAAACTGTTTTTCAGCAATTTTTTTTTTTTTTTTTTGCTTTGACTCGGATGAAAAATAACGTGTGCAAATACCGTAAGGGAGTTGCTTTATTGACACCGAGTGCCACTTGAAAATGATAACGAACAGACAATATCAACATCCTTAATTTTATGACATGAAGAGAGGTTGCACGGCTTTAGATGACGACTTCAAATGTGCTCGGTGTTCATCTGCGGCGCGAAACCGTCGTGTGAAGCGCGCCCATGTCGAACACAGTCACAGTCACAGTCATCTCGACGATTCTTCCAGTCAAAGCCCATTTTTTATATGTACATTTACATATTATCTCCGACAAAAAGCACTGCGTGTTTCACAGGTCTATCCCCCCCCCCTCCCTCCGTCTCTCCCCCATGCTAAATGTGACCTAAATACTCAACAAAGCACTCAAAAAAAATCAAACAAAAGAACCCTAGGCTTCATCAAAGTGCGTTGTGCTCAGAGTAATAAATATGATAATGGCTGCTTTTCAGCACTGGCTGGCAGACAGCGGATTAGTCACCCACGCAGCCACTCACTTTCTCGCCGTGCTTTGCACACACGAGGCCTCCAAGTCTGACACTTAGCCACTCCACTGGAGACTCGACCGTGGACTATGGCCTAAAGTAGCCCATATTTAGGAATAGGGCAAAAAAAAATCTGCTTTTATATTGAATGTGCATTTACATTCCGGTCAAGTCGGACATGCTAAATGTCATTTCGAGACAAGGTGCCTCGAGTCAGCCTCACGAGAACGAATGCATGAAAAGCCTTGGAAATAGACATGGAACTGAACTGGTTGCCAGCCAATCGCACGGCACACTTAAACGAACGACCATCTGTGCTCACAATCACAGCGAGGGACATTCATTCATTCACTCATTCATTTTCCGATCCGCTTATCCTCACAAGGATCGCGGGGGGCTGCTGGAGCCGATCCCAGCCGTCTTCGGGCAGTAGGTGGGGGACACCCTGAACTGGTTTCCAGCCAATCGCAGGGCACACACAAACGAACAACCATCCGCGCTCACACTCACACCGAGGGACAATTTGGTGTGCCGTGCATGTTTTTGGAATGTGGGAGGAAACCGGTGTACCCGGAGAAAACCCACGCAGGCACGGGGAGAGAACATGCAAACTCCACATAGGAAGGCCGGGGATCGGAATCGAACCCCGCATCTTTGCACTGTGAGGCAGACGTGTTAACCGATTAATCATTTCTTGGAATTTTCTTCTGCCAAACATTGGAACCACCATAAAAAAAATAAAATAAAATCCATATCAATTGGGCCCTAATCCTGACTAATCCGATTGGGCACAGCCTCTTCTGCCCTTAGTGCAAAACCACCACACACTCATAGTTAGAAAAAAAAAAAAAGAACAACCCAAACTGTCACGAGAAGTACCCCAAAGTGTTTTTTTTTCTTTTTCAGGAACAAGCGGACTCAGCCTTATCACTCATCAAGTGGATGCTGTGTGCAAGGAGACACTTTTTGCAAAGCCTTTCACTTTTTGCCATTTGACAGCACCTGAAGCAGATCCAATATCAAACTGTATCAAAAGACCAAAAGGAGTTAAAACATTCCTCGCACTTGAGCTCCGGCTTTTGGCTCAGGCTATGGCTCTGCCGAGAGGCAACAACTCGGCTTCTGACGGATGAGAGGAACATGAAAACGTGGATTACGACCGGGAGGGAAACCCGATAATGGCGGATTATGATGGCTCGACTACCTGGTGGGACATCACTACTGCGCATACGCAGCACGCAGGTGGCGCGCGTGTCACACCACAAGGACAAGGATCTTAATGATCTTAATGATGTGTCACTGGTGCAGTGCATCCATTGCTTAAGATCCAGATGGAAATTCCAAGCGTGGGACCATATAAAGTGTCGAAACTATCAGTTGCTGTAAGAAGCATTGCCGCCGTCTGCGAGTGGCTCACTGGCAGGCAGGCTTAATGTTATCATGTGAACATTAAGGTCAGCCTGTTTGACAAAAGAACACATTAGTCTCAATATGTTAAGTCCGTAATGTTCACACGACTGCGACAGCATGCGCCATTAGTAAAACGACTGGGGGCCAATCGAAGACCGGGCACATTGTTGTGACACCATTATCAAATGCTTTACCCCATTGAACACAAATAAATTCATTTCCTGACTCCACGATGCATATCCCGAGTCAGTTTTCAATGTAAGTTATTGCTCTCGTTTTTTATTTATAGCGGGCTCTACGTTTTCAAAGGATTCAATTGCGGCCCCGGTCCACGAAATGATCAAACCGCTCTTTGTAGGGGAAGAGTAGCCAGCAGCTATCGGATGAACGAATGTGCCAAAAACAAAATGACTCCATGCTTGTCAATATTTGCAGCCCACACATTTGGTTTCTGGGTGACAATTGTCAAGTAAATAAGTACATGAAAGATCGGCATCACTGATTAATCATTGGTCCTTGAGAAGAATGCTGATCGATTGGAACGGATTGTTGATTCACTCTTTGAGTGCCGTTGACGTTAAATGACGTTAACAAGCAGCGCCAGCGCTGGGCAGACTGGGCAGCTCTGGTTTGATTATTAAGATGGGAAAGTAAAAATAAAATAATAATAATAATTTGAAAATTATAAAATAACTATGGCAGCAATGGGTCTCTTTTGGATGAGATCATCATGTCTCTGTGGTCAGCGATAACCCGTGAACATGGTGGATATTTGGAAATGTGGCCGTTACAAGCAGTGTGTGAGTGATCAAAGCTTTTGTCATGTTAAATCTACAGCAAAGAGTGTCACAAAAGAAAGAAAAGATGTCGGAAATTATTTGAATTTAGAAGGCGAAGCGATGACGCAAAGTGCACACACGCTACTAAATACTACTACTACTGTATGTTGTAGTAAGTATGTTGCGAGACAACCCATTCAGAGTGTCTGACTAGAATTAAACAAATGCATTTTGCGAGATGTGTGCTGCCGTCCATTAAACAGCATCTGTCTGCACATTTTGTGAGTTTTCTGCTCTTAAATTGAAAAACAAAACATACTGGTCTCCATTTAAAGTTTAGGCTAAAAACAAAACTCACTCATTCTGGAGACATGCTTTTTACTGGACAGCAACGATATTTTTTTTTCTCCATCCGTTCAATTTCTACGCCGCTTATCACAGCTAGCTTCAAATGAAGAGGTAGACTATCTGGACCTCGGGCTGCTCGCCGGTCAATCACAGAGCATTAAAAACGGACACACCATTTCCACTGACAGTAACAGCATTTACCTTTCCTAATACAGTGAAAATTCAATATAACCGACCGAGAAGCAACGAACGGACAGAAAATAGTGTCCAGACTTCTCAAAAGAGCCCTTTGTTCAGCTGTCAAAGTGTGTCGGTTCCAGAATTTGCCGTGATTGGACACATTTGCCAAGAAACAGCGCAGCAGACAAGAGACTACGTCCATATGTTTGAAGTTGTGCCACTGTTGTCACAGATATATAGTAGACCACATATGTGCCTATGTGGCGGCCATACTGGCAGGAACGATTTTCCCCATCAAAGGTCACTGAAAATATGGACATGTGTCGGGCTGTGCACAAATCAGTGGTGACTCGAAGCGAGTTACAAACACCAACAAAAGCGTTCACAATTTAAAAAAAAAAAATGTTCACAGTACTTTTGTACTGTACTGAACATTTTCAGCCCCCCAAAAAGTACAAAACAACAGTTTAGTTCTTTTGTGGGTGTTTTTAGGCCATTAAAAAAAAAGGACTTAAATTTAACAAAGAATCGGCTCGAACAGACAACTCCTCTACCAAACGAGTCCGCTAAATTGATAAATTAATAGATGTCAATATAATATTTAGAAAAAGAATATTCCAGGCCTTTGAATCTAAATAAACAGATCAAAAGAAGGAATAAATAGCGACGCTGAGGCGTGAAGCTGCATGCTAATCACAAGTATCCATAAGTCATTTTTGCCGAGCTGCCCATCCAAGTCAATTTTCCATGCTGTCTATACAGTTAAGTTCCCCACTTAGGTGTCTTTCAAACTCAATTTCAAAAGAATTCCGGCTGATGACAGCAGCCTCGGAGTTGGTCAATCATATTTTCTCATTAATTTAAAGACACCGGGGGTGACTTCTGATTACCACATGAATAATAATACAGTAGCTGCTGGTGGATGCGCATCCCAATCAAATTAATTCTCTTCTATGTGTGTGTTGATGGCTCTTGCCATGGTTGGGGGGGGGGGGGGTTCCATACACGACAGATATTCACGTTTGCGTCATGCCGCCAAAAGCACGTCCCTCCCCAGAGGCTGAGCCGCACTGTATCGGACGACACGAGGCCACGTGTGGCGAAGGCAAGGGGCCGTTTCGTACCCGTGCTGACCGACTCCTTCATC
>CAAKHF010017895.1:0-13440 GCA_901007745.1 Hippocampus kuda | reverse complement strand
GGGGGGAGCTTTAGATACATGAAATTGTTGTTGCAGACTAAGTCACCCAGTCAAGATGTGGCGCTGGACTGTATAGAAACACGAATCAAACAACAAAATGGAAAATGTTGCATAGCTGATGCCAGTGTGTCAACAACACCACCCGACATTCACAGTTCGAGCTCTTTTATCAAATTTGCCGGCACGCTAAAAATCAGCCGCTTTGATGCAAGTGAAGCACCCGCTTTACAAAGTAATTACGGTTTATGAACATTCTGTGCCCATTTTCATTATGCCACACACTTTATCAGGTGGAAATCACACAGATCACAGATCTTTGGCTCATCCGGTGATCGTCATTCAGCGGCGCTTCCTGATTATCACAGCGTCGATGCCAAATACGAGGCCGTCATGAATTATTCAAGAGATTGTCTGCCGCAATAAAGGACTTCCTACTGCTCTCATATCGAGTCTGTACAACGTGTCCCGAGAGCTGTGGCTGCACAGGTGTAATGTCGCCACCTAAAGGCAACCTGAGGAACTGAGTTTGCCGATCACTATATGAGGACGACGAGTTCGAGAACAATGAGACGCGACCCAAATTCCTTTCAGGTTGAATGCGGGATTACGGTCAAATTTATTGTGAAATGTAAACTCTAGATGTACTAAATTTCCTCAAGGGCTCTGTAGGAACCTAAATATAACGGAAGTGAATAAATGTTTACCCCAAAAACGTGATTTATGTTTAATATTTGAGAATATGTCGTGTCTTTTGGATATTTCCAGTTCGATTGCTTTCAAGACGGAAGGAAGTAATGTGATCCGGTAAACACGGCGATGAGCCACTTTTTTTTTTTTTTACCTCACTATTCGCGAATTCATTCACCGAATTATTCATTGTTGTTATCTGAGAGTAACGTCTCTTGCGACGCTTTCATTCTAGAGGTAAACTGTAATAAAACCAAGAGGAGAGTCTGGAATTTTTGTCTATCTGACCAAGTTGTGGACGTCGAGGGAACAATCAAGCTAAAGCTTCGTTGATTACTAATCTCGAGGAGCAATAAAGCCAAAACACTGATGAAATAAATGGAAGTCAAGCGAAATTGAGAAGCACTTTGGTTTAAGGTTCTTCCACATTTATGAACAATGCATGTACAGCAATGCAAAAGTCATCATGATGCCATCAGTACAAATCTTTTCAGTGTCACAATGATATGGGGGGCAGCGAAATCACATGAATCCAGAAATTTTTTCCTTGACTTTCTCTTCAATATTGGAGAAGTATTTCATTTGGGCAAGCAGCGCCTTGGCATCTTGGAGCTCTCCTGCCAGGGAAAATAATAATAATAATAATAATACAAGACAAGACAGAGCACAAAAAAGAGGTTCAAGTGATGACTCATTGAGCAATATAGATCTTCAGCATAGATTACAAAACTAGCATGCAATGAGTGGGAGGAAAGTGGAAGATGTTTCAAAGGGACTTCTTGATGTCTTACCTGCACGCAGGGCGTCGTCTATCTTCACTGTCAGGCCTTTCAGTTTCCCTGCAAGCGAGGAGGATGCGACAAGTTCAACGAGTGCACGTGTACATAAAAAAAAAAAAAAAAAGGACCGGCTCTTTCATTGGAAACCGAACATTGCATCACCAAGTGTCTGGGAATGCAGAAAGTACAACAAAGGGAATTTTGTGAAAGAGAAAAAACCCACAGAAACAACAAGAGCTTCAAGAGGAAGTGCAATTTGTCGCAAATCTCTGCAACCTCGGAGCCCAAATGTCGACACCCATCGAGGTCAGTTTATGACCTATTACCTCTGAAAATAACCACATACTGTTTTTTATTTTATTTTATTTTTCCCAGCGCAAAGGACTCGCTTGCTTAAATATGCCCATTCAAGGGTGGCACAAAACTGCTGTACAAGAACTCATTTTGTAAATTGTTTTTTTTCCAAACTTCAGTTCACTCAAAATGTTCATATGATTGAGGGGTTGTGCTTGTCCTGCATTATCATTTCACACACACAAAAAAAAGATTTGACCTATTCACATTTTCATATCTGGCAGTATTAGTTCTGGGAACAATACCAACACTCCACCTTACGGTCCTCAGTGAAGTGCACACTACAAGGGTAGAAGTGCATGTCGTTTTTGAGAGTGCAGGTTACCACCGTGCAGAAATTGCCAAAATGAAAACTAGCAAGCCCACCACTACCACCAGCCCACATCGTTTCCCCACGTTTTTCATTGGAAAAAGTATATTGCTGGTTTATCAGCATTTTTTAATGAATGATTCGGGTTGGTAATATAGTTGTTGTAAGATAATGTATGAGCTGTTGTCTGAGATAAATCGATCAGTTAGTATCGTGTGACCCGTACTAACTGCGGATCAAAGATTACATCTGTGTGAGAGGCTTAATGAGCTGAGCGGACATGAAGTCATCTGTTTACTTTTGGTGTCCTGGCTGATCTTATCGGTTTCCTCTGGAGTCTGCGCCTGTTCGAGGGCTTCATTGATCTCCATCAGCTCCAGCAGAAACTCGGCATCCACCCCTGAATCCGTGCCTTCGTCGATGCGCATCCCCTTCAGCTCCAGCTGGAAGGCAAGACGACACAGACGCGCCGTTATGCGTGACACGGTGACATTCCGTATCTTTTGAGACAGACGACGTTAGTCGGGGGAGGTTTGAACTCACCAGATAAAGGCCGCGACTCAAAGGCTTGAGCAGAGTCGTGTAGGCTTTGTTGACAAGTGCCGACTGGTGTGCAGAATACTCCTGTTCTTCCTGCAAGAGAACATTTTATGATGGATTAGCCTCTTTTTGTCATCCGTAACCATTTACATAAAACAGCAGAACCTCTTTTGGATCATGGGAGGAAACCGGAGTACCCGGAGAAAACCCAAGCAGGCACGGGGAGAACATGTAAACTCCACGCGGGGAGGCTGGGACCAAATTTGAAACCGTGACCTCTGCCTGTGTGAGGCGCGTTTGCTAACCAATCAACCACCACAGGTATTATTGAAGGCAAAATGAAAAATGGGAGAAATATTTTGACAGGTGTGAGTGTACTTTGAAAGTATATGCAGTCTGTCAGCTCTTTGTGAAGAATAAGAAAAAAAAAAATCAATCGTCTCATCATTGTTGAGCTGTATTAACAACCAATGCAGTAGGTGGCTGCCTTGTAGAAGTAATAGAAGTACATGTGATGCAGACCCCCCCCCCACCCTTCCCCAAGGCTGGAAGATGTCTAATTAAAAAAAAAAAAATGGCCAGAGGAGGGTATGAATAAAATAGCCAAAACACAGGCCCTGCCTCAAGAAACCATAGCAGATTCCTCGTCTTTGCAGATTGTGACTTCAAGCTGCATCTGTCCTGTTGCACACGAAGAGCAACCCCCTCCTCACCCGCTCCTTGCTCACAAAGCCTATTTATTGCGCTAGAGTCAAGCAATTTCCGTGTAACGTTTGACAAGGGCACATTTGATCGGCTGTTTACCATCCATCCCTCCATTTTCTTTACCGCTTATCATCGCCATCGTCGAGGGTGAGCTTGAGCCTATCCCTATTGCTTTGATTCAGCAAGCATCAAAGGAATAACTTTGCACTTGTGCTTTACTTTTTCTTTGGCTTTTGGGGCAGTGAACCCCCACAAGGTGGACAGTGACCAACCCAAATAGCAAGATTCCCGAAATAATGAACATCACCCCAAAAAAGCTTTACAATTGCTTGTAGAGGCTAATAGATGCCACAAGGTGGCAGTAGAGTCTTACTTATGTCTAAACGAGGTTCCTTAACTCAATTTAACATTCACTTCAACATAGTTCAGTGTGGCGATTCATTGTGAGTACATGATTTTGCCATCAAAAACACATTTTTATTGTTGGTGGTGGTGTTTTTAGAAAAGGGCTGTTCAGGTGTTTGAGGTGTCACGAAAGCAAACATTATTATCTTAAAACTCGCCCTTGTGCATAAAATATATCTTTTAACAAAAATCTTGCTTTCTGCTGGGGGGTTTTCCATCCAAATCAGAATGCTATATACAGTGCTCAACATAAATGACAGCACCCCAACAGATCTGTCAGATTACCTCGAGTTCATTTTCAGAAGCAACATTTTCTGTGGCACACGAAAAAAAAAAGTCGAACTCATGAGAGTAATCATCATCATATTTCAAAAATATTATGGTTTGCTCGCGGATAAGATTACTTTGCAACGAGTGTACTTGTTTACTCGTGTATGTTGAGGGCTGTGCAGTACTTGAAAAACACTTAAGAGATGGGGAAGCGGCAGACCACTCACGGACCGTGCTCCCGGGCTGTTATCCCCTGCCTACCGCAGATTTCTGGCTGAAGTTGTCTGGATGTAGGGAGCGTTGGAGCTGCAAGTATCTTTTCTGCAGTTTGTGCATGTCCAGTGCAAATGTGTCCTCACTGTGGGGGGGGGAAAAGGGAATGAAGGTATATATATATTTTTTTTTCCCAAAGGTGCTGTTGAGCGACTTAGTCATGATTTGTATGTCAGTATGATATAAAGTAATCCCTCGTTTCCAGCTTGGGTTACATTCCAGACCACCCAGGCAAGAGACAAAATACACAAAATGGCAACCAGACATTTTGTTTATGCATTAAAAACATTATAAAGCGTAATACAGTAATACCAACATATTGTATATGCGTCTGAGGTGCAGGTATTATTTTGGCCACTTGCTCGCTTGTTGTGGATTTCAATTTCTTTGAACGAGTGGTGGCTAACAATGTTGACTTCCCTTAGGTTTCTTCTATTAAGTGTGAAGTGATCCCAAACTTTGACAGCCTCTTGCATTTGACATTCTTTCCTCCTGGCTTGCAGTGATCGCTCCATGAGTATACAGTGGGAAAAAAATAATCAATCAATGCAAAATCCCGTAGAGTAAATAATATGAGATATAAATAAGGCCCCCCTCTTCCCCCAAAATGGACATAATTTCGCAGGCTGATAATTTGGGCAAATCTTTTGTCTATGCCTGAACCTCGACTCTGTCACGAAAGCGGTTATGTATGGCATGAAGGTTTGAAGAGCCTTACCAGTCCATGATGCTGAAGAAGGATACTGCCTCATTAGGAGGCTGGACTATTTTACAGGACGAGCAGAAGAATGTTGGGCTTGTGTCAAAAGGTTCTTTACACTTCCAACAGTTAATTGGAACATTGCATATGCTGCACCTCCTGATTGTCGTGACGTTACTTAGGTTGCAAGCCAACTGTCTTTGCTTCCCAATGGCTCTGAGGGACCTGCTGCTCCATGTGTCCTTAGCCAAGCCAACAACCGAACAGCTTGCTGGGCATATAACAGCTTTGAAAACGGCCGGTTCACTCGCGACGAGCCGGATTGTGAGCGACAGCGTCCGGAATGAACCTACCGGTCGCAAAATGCTCAATGACACCATTTGGGAGTTTCAAAAAAGACCCTATTTGAAGCTGTTTTGCAACTAAAAACAAACACATAATCATCTCCAGTAAGCGACGTTTTCTTCTACGTTTATTAAAAATCATCACACTGCCACCTATCGGTAGGCGGTGACGGATAATGGATTGTGCTCAGAAAACAGCGCCTTGGTTTAGCTTAGCTTTTGCTGCTCTAGCCACGAAAAGGCAAATATACGCTCCTTCCAGTGGTTCTGGATTTAAGCGCGCGCCTTCAAACACAGTAAGTCGACGCCTCAAGCTGTTTTCTCACAACTTGTCGTTGTCCCACTGACAGAGTGTCCGCGGCGTTTTTTCCCAATTGAAGTGCCAGCCCAGATGACACAAAGAGCCGGGTGGTAAACATGTAGCTACTTAGCCCCGCTAGCTAACAGCGCTCATGGCTAGTGCGCTGAAGATGTTCGTGTTGACCGCACAATGCGCACATCACATTCACTTGCGCAATGCCCCCCTCCTCCCAAAAAAAATGAACGTTTTTTTTAAATACAAACGTCGCATTGTTCAATGAATATCTTAGTTCACTAAGCCATTTTTCACAAAGTCCGTCGGTGCTAATTTCACCTATGTTGGATGGTTTCTGTGTCCAACTTCTCATTAAGGTTTATCACACAAACTATGTTTAATTTTACTTTCTCACCATTTTTTACCACGTGAACACAAATGTCACACAAGCCCAGCTCGATCTACCGAATCATCGTGTGTGCGTGCGTGTGTGTTTTGTTTTTCTTTATAGGTTTCACGGGTAAGCTCATGGCAGTAACAGTGGTGATAGTCCATGAACGCTCATGGACTCACAGAAAACGTCTCATCCATCACCAACTGCAACAGGCACTGGAGCCCAGATAACACAGTGAAACTGGTAAGTTTGTACACACACAGGCATGTGATGTGATGGTGAGTAGAAAAAAAAAGGAGCTCTGAAGTTGAGCCAGTATAAATGTCATTTTTGGCCACTGACGCAGACTTGATGTCCCCGACTTTATCGTTTCCGAACAAAGTAGACGCCCGCGATGACTGCCAGCGCCTGCCTCTTATTGTCTAAGTGTAGGTGTGTTGGGGAGGTGAGGGAAAAGGTGACAGTAGAGTATCCCGGAGAGGCAACTGACTTGGAGACAGCACTTTCTATAAGGTAAACAGGATCTCTCCGACTGAAGGTCGAGGGGGGTGCAACTCAAGGCCCCCCACAGACAATACTCTGGGTATTATTAACGGAAATGGCTAAGAATAGAGAACTAGCGAGAGAGGTGGCTCCTCTGGCCGTCGCGTTGTTTGGGTTAAACATGCCAAAACGGAACATCATCTTTAGAGGAGTCCCTCGCTGGGCGTGCCGCACACACACCGAGCCAGGAGCTGATTCGAAACACTGATGGACAACATTGACAAAAGAGCTGACGCGGAATGTTGCTCGCTGCAAACGGGTGGACTTATTGCTCTTTACAGTGGCGTAAGTAGAATCCATTTTCTTCTCCAGATGCGTGTGAATAATCATATGTTCTTTTATGATTGTTCAATGATATAATGCATAATCTGTGAGGAAGTGTATTAAATGACATGAAGATAATACTTGCACTTTTGTCTCGCAAAATAAGTTGGACGATCTGAAAATATCCAAAAGAAAAATACTGTCTTGAGTTGAGATTGCTTGATTTATATATATATATAAACAAACAAACAAATATTTAATCTCTTAATTGACTGTTGATGTTTCTCCATAATCAATCACTGAAAATGATGAAATAAATTTATAATAAATGCCTTGAATCATTTCTTCTCTTCTAATATTGCAGTTTCATTGTTTTGGGATCTGAGCCAGCCACTCCAACTTTGTCAATCGGATCATTTGCTTTCAACTTATGCAAATCTAAATGATGGAAAGACTACAAGACGCAAAAAAAAATTGCACTTTCTATTTAATTGAGTGATGAGTTTTGGCTGAGAAGTCCGCATTCGGTTTGGCACCCCATTTCAGAGATTAATTGGACCTGTTAAAGCAAAAGCCTCATATTCATTAGAGTGAAGTCTATGAACGGACACTTTATCGGGGGAAAAAAGCCGGAAGCTCATTTTCACGCACTCTTCAAGCAGTGGTTCTTAATAGATCACATTGTGTAACTCATTTTTATCAAGGTTTGACAGAAATATGAACTATAGATCAGAAATCCTGTAGCACCCGTGCAGAGTTAATTTCCGAGTACATAAACACGCCACTTGTAAGTAACAAATGGAAACAACAAATTCACACTTATAAAGGGAACTCGATATCCCGCTCTCCGAACCGAGCATCCTATCCTCAGTGTAGCCGTTTGCTCCAACCTGTGCTTTTTTCCTCTCAGATAAACCATGATCCCCATCACTGAACTGCGGTACTTTGTGGACACGCAGCCGGCCTACCGTATCCTGAAACCATGGTGGGACGTGTTCACCGACTACATTTCCATCGTGATGCTCATGATCTCGGTGTTCGGGGGGACTCTGCAAGTCACCCAGGACAAGATGATCTGCTTGCCCTGCAAGTGGGTGGTCGATCAGACCTGCAAGAAGAACTTAAATTCCTCCTTCACCACGCCTTTTTCATGGGAGCCCAAAGGAATCCGGTACGATTTGGACCGCCACCAGTACAACTACGTCGACGCCGTGTGCTACGAGACTCGATTGCACTGGTTTGCCAAGTATTTCCCCTACCTGGTTTTACTGCATACCCTTATTTTCTTGGCCTGTAGCAACTTTTGGTTCAAGTTTCCCCGCACTAGCTCCAAACTGGAGCACTTTGTGTCCATCTTACTCAAATGCTTCGACTCGCCGTGGACCACCAGGGCTCTGTCCGAGACGGTGGTGGAAGAAAGCGATCCGAAACCGATGAAAATGAACGGCTCCATGGAGCACAAGGAGTCGGTCATCAGCGAAGACGTGGAAGCCAGCGTGCCCATGCTGCAGAGGACAAAGACGCGCCTGGAGCAGGGCATCGTCGATCGAACGGAGACGGGCGTTTTGGATAAGAAGGAAGGCGAGCAGGCCAAAGCGCTCTTCGAGAAAGTCAAGAAGTTCCGAATCCACGTGGAAGAAGGGGACATCGTGTACCGGCTGTACATCCGTCAGACGATGATCAAGGTGGTCAAATTCATTTTGATCATCTGCTATACCGGCTACTATGTGAACGATATCAAGTTCAGCGTGGAATGCAACGTGGATATCGAGAGTCTGACGGGTTACAGCGTGTATCGCTGCGCTCATCCGCTGGCTACGCTCTTTAAGATCCTGGCTTGTTTCTACATTAGCTTGGTGGTGGTGTACGGCTTCATCTGCATGTACACGCTGTGCTGGATGCTGCGGCGTTCCCTCAAGAGGTATTCCTTCGAGTCGATCCGAGAAGAGAGCAGCTACAGCGACATACCGGACGTCAAGAACGACTTTGCCTTCATGCTGCACATGATCGATCAGTACGACCCGCTCTACTCCAAGCGCTTTGCCGTGTTCCTCTCCGAGGTGAGCGAGAACAAACTGAGGCAGCTCAACCTCAACAACGAGTGGACCCTGGACAAGCTCAGGCAGAGGATCACCAAGAACTCTCAAGAGAAGCTGGAATTGCACCTTTTCATGCTCAGCGGCATTCCGGACACCGTGTTTGACCTGATGGAGCTGGAGGTTCTCAAACTGGAGCTCATACCGGATGTGACCATCCCGCCCATCATCGCTCAGCTCGTCAACCTGCGGGAGATGTGGCTCTACCACACCCCGGCGAAAATTGAGGCGCCGGCGTTGGCCTTTCTGCGGGAGAACTTGAAGTCGCTGCACATCAAGTTCACAGATATCAAAGAGATCCCGTTATGGATTTACAGCTTGAAGAATCTCAGCGAGCTCCATCTCACCGGGAATCTCAGCGCGGAGAACAACCGCTACATCGTCATCGATGGGCTGCGGGAGCTGAAAAGGCTCAAGGTCCTGCGTTTGAAGAGCAATCTCACCAAGCTGCCGCAGGTGGTGACCGACGTGGGCATGCACCTCCAGAAGCTCTCCGTCAACAACGAAGGCACCAAGCTGATGGTGCTCAACAGCCTGAAGAAAATGGTCAACCTGACGGAACTAGAGCTGATCCGCTGCGATCTGGAGCGCATACCCCACTCCATCTTCAGCTTGCACAATTTGCAGGAGATCGACTTGAAGGACAACAACCTGAAGACCATCGAGGAGATCATCAGCTTCCAGCACCTGCACAGGCTGGTCTGCCTTAAACTCTGGTACAATCAGATTGCCTACATTCCCATTCAGATTGGCACGCTGATCAATTTAGAGAAGCTGTACCTGAACCGAAATAAGATTGAGAAGATTCCCGGCCAGTTGTTTTATTGTCGCAAGCTTCGCTTTCTAGACCTGAGCCACAACAACTTAACCAATATCCCAGCGGACATCGGCTCCCTGCAGAACCTTCAGTACCTCGCTGTAACTGCCAATAGAGTGAGTAGATGAGCCGCCGTTGAACCCGCCGTGCCGCGGTTAGATTCCGTATTTTCATTTTCATTGAACGGGATTAAATTGGAACTCTCACAAACAGTTTGGGCTTCTTTGGTACCGTATTTTCCGCACTAAAAGGTGCACCTAAAAGCCTTCCATTTTATTAAAAGCTCACAGCGCGCCTTAAAATCCGTTGCGCCTTGTGTATGGTCATTACGGTAATATGTCGACCCCAAAATGGCTCCTTGCTAGCACCATGCTTACAACGCAGAGTTCAAACTTAATGCGATCGACACGGAAATAGAGCAGCGGCAAGAGAGTTCAACGTTAACGAGTCAATGTTATAACTTGCTGTCGGTTAAGTGAACCTGTGTCGCTGCTTTATTAAACAAATTTTACTGACAGGGTGATCGTTCTGTAGCAACGCCACTCAACAGCTAAGCTATCTTAGCTGTTAAAAAATAAATGCAATAAAAAAATGCAAAATAGGCCATTCATTGAAGGTACACCTCATAATCCAGTGCGCCTTTTAGTGTGGAAAATACGGTACTTGGTAGAATATAGTAAGTGCCATCTTAAAGCCTGCTGCGTTACCATGGGGTGACGTTTCCACCACCTTTGTGAGGCTGATTTGCAGATTATGTCAATACCCAGGACTGTTTATCGCGATTGTTTCTTTCATTCATTGGTAGTTATTTCACAATCGTTACAAAGCAAATCGGTCATCCAGCTTTTACCTACGGTCAAAACCAGGTATGAAAAGAGATTTAACCCAAGGGCTTTCCTTTATCACACTCGGTCTTCTGGTTTTACCATCAAATTGAAACGTTTTCCCCTTTCAACCACCCTCACATGTAGATCGAGAGCCTCCCCAATGAGCTGTTCCAGTGCAAGAAACTGCGCACTTTGAACCTGGGCAACAACTGCCTGCAGTCCCTGCCGTCGCGCTTCGGCGAGCTGAGCGGACTGACGCAACTCGAGCTGAGAGGCAACCGTCTGGAGTGTCTGCCCGTGGAGCTGGCAGAGTGCCGGCAGCTGAAGAGAACTGGTCTGGTTGTGGAGGAGGACCTCTTCAACACGCTACCCACGGAAGTCAAAGAACAATTGTGGAGGACGGACAAAGAGCAGATTTGAGCGTAGTCGCGAGTTAATAGCTAACCGGGAGGCCAGTCGCAGAAGCAACCGCCCCAAACCCGAGATGGGACGGCGTCATGTACAGCCAATAGAGAGCGGGAAGTATTCACTCAGTTTGCCACCATTTTTGTTCTTTTAGTGCATAGCGTCCCAGCTGTTTTTTTTTTTTGTTTGTTTGTTTTTGGGGGGACATGGACTCCGACTCCCACATCAGGCTATTTAGCAATAACACAAGAACACTTTATTGATCCCAAAGGGAAATTGGAGAAGCAGTGCCATTGTGATGTTTGTTTACATTTTATGCATCTCAATGATGGCGGAGAATTTTAAGTATGCAAAACAATAGGCCAACTCTACTGAGCATTTTTTTTAAAATAATTCACAAGCACTAAAGAGGACATTCTTCTGTATTCTTAAACGTGTCGTCGTGTCAGCAAGCCACTGAGATGCCAAGGTGACCCTGCATGGTCTTTGTTTTGTATTAAGAAATGCTATCGTATCCAAACCAGTGGACTTCATTTCGGCATCGCCGACAAGGACTTTATGAAGCTCAGCAAAATATTGGAACGTTACGCTCGTTATATCATGTTGTATGTTGCGTCTATTTACAACCTTACAAGTACGCTGTAAAGTTGACAATCATTTAAGTTTGAATCAAAAAAAAGGATGTGGGCCAGCTCATGCCGCCTGGATTTACTGTTTTATGCCCATAGTGTAAGCATATACTGTAAAAATCTTGAGGAAAAAAATGTGAGTGAATGGTGTGAGCCAAATCAATTAATATATGAGAAAATGTGTTTGAACGCATGCCAGAGAGTCCTCTGAACGATTGTTATGTGCAGTCACGGCTTGCTGGGTCCACATGTGGAGCGGGGAAGGTTGCCTATCGGTATTTGATCCAGCGGCAGCCCCACCATACAATTCTTAAAAACAACAATCAGTAACATTTTATCATAAGTGGAGGATTTTATACAAATGAAATGGCTGCTGGAGAGCGGGGGGAATCCTGCTAGGAGGAGTCTTGGACGTTTTGGGGGTATATTTTTTAGAAGTCAACATTAGAAAGTAATAGAACAAGGTTACATACCAAGGTCAACCTAAGTCACCCCAATGAACACATTCTAGGAAATAAGAGTTTTGTCACTGTTATGTATATCCGATTGCAGGTTTCCTCGCAAATGTTCACCCGATACGCACAATAAACTGGAGCAAATGTACTTTTTGTTTAAAAACTACCATAGATCATCTACCAGTGAGACACACTCGAAAGAAACGATGAGGAGGTATGTTTCTATTTTAACAGCTGTGTGTGCAGGCCACTTGCCTTAACTTCAATTCGCTCTTGTTTTTTTTTTAATATGCTGTTGCAGTTTGTTTTCATTGCGAGTAATACTTTTAACACTTGACCACCAATTAAAGCTAATGTGGAAGACTACTTGGCTCCATATAATCACGGCTGAAACAACATTTCTGTGTATTGTATGGTAAATGTTTTGTCATGCATTGATTAATTAATCAATCGGAGCAAACTGGAAAGAGGTCATTGATGAATGAGAACCATTGTGATGTAGGCTATGCTCCCTTTTTATGATTGAATCGTATTACTGTCATTACTTTGCAAACTTATGTTTAGATATTTCCGAATATAATTGTTTTGGTATGAGAGTGATGGGTGTGAGAAATGAAAAATCAACCGTCTTTTGCAAATAAAAAATGTGACTCGTCCAATGACTGGAATATTCAATTGATTCTATCATTATTTTCCGAGGTTGGGCTCGGCAAGGCATCAATACAATGCATTCATTTATTTCAAGGTGGTCCCTTTGGGATTACGGACAAAATGATGCTAGACCACTGAGCTACATTTTTTTTCATATTGTAATTGACATGACACTTTAATAACCACTCATAATTTTTGTTTGCATTAAAATCAATGGGCGGCCCGGTAGTCCAGTGGTTAGCACGTCGACTTCACAGTGCAGAGGTACCGGGTTCGATTCCAGCTCCGGCCTCCCTGTGTGGAGTTTGCATGTTCTCCCCGGGCTTGCGTGGGTTTTCTCCGGGTACTCCGGTTTCCTCCCACATTCCAAAAACATGCATGGCAGGCGGATTGAACACTCTAAATTGTCCCTAGGTGTGAGTGTGGGCGTGCATGGTTGTTTGTCTGTGTGCCCTGCGATTGGCTGGCAACCAATTCAGGGTGTCCCCCGCCTACTGCCCGATGACAGCTGGGATAGGCTCCAGCACCCCCCGCGACCCTAGTGAGGATAAAGCGGTTCGGAAGATGAATGAATGAATGAATGCCAGAAATGAGCAATATTCCTTACATTGATCAGAACAAAATTCCCCTGGGAAAAAAAAAAAAAAACTTAGAGTCTTGTCACTTTGTTTTATTTTCCATCCAAAGAATAATATTT
>CAAKHF010017873.1:6003-17824 GCA_901007745.1 Hippocampus kuda | reverse complement strand
CAATTTAGAGTGTTCCATCAGCCTGCCATGCATGTTTTTGGAATGTGGGAGGAAACCGGAGTACCCGGAGAAAACCCACGCAGGCCCGGGGAGAACATGCAAACTCCACACAGGGAGGCCGGAGCTGGAATTGAACCCGGTACCTGTGAGGTCGACACGCTAACCACTGGACCACAGGGCAGCCCCCGTAATAAACTTAAAATGAGCAAATAAGATAAACGAACGTTACGACTCTGATGACGGTTCTTTGAATCCCGACCGACTGCCAGAGGGCCCTGTCACTCAGAAAGCTTGTGTTCAAATGATAAAACTCTGTGGGAACGAACGACGGGTGACATTAGAATTTATACCCATCCGGGATTATCCAGGTGCTACAAGGTATTTTTGACGATTTTGATATGCATACTTGAAATGAGCATGAAGGAAGGGAACATTCAGTGCTTCATGCACCGCTTCTGGTGGTCAGTAGGGATGAAATAGAATTACTCGTCATTGGAAATTGCCTGACAGTCACGTAAGCGAGAGGAGAGGGGGAACAAGAAACAGCTTGTTGGCAAGCTTCTCTGGCTCATTGTTTTTGTACAGTGTACTTTCATTTGGGGAATGTGTATTTTAAAATGCCCTTCCTTCAGGATTTGGAATCGACTTTAGCCATCAAATAATCCCACCGACGATAATGAATGTGGCCCATTTAGTGAATGATATGAATGAAATTGTGTGTGTGTGTGTGTGTGTGTGTGTGTGTGTGTGTGTGTGTGTGTGTGTGTGTGTGTGTGTGCGTATCCATGAGGCCAATATGCTTCTTCATTAGGCACCTTCTTTGATACCTGAAAGCTCACCTTCTCATTGCTACTATGTGCTACTATGCTCTAATGCACAGATGTCAAAGTCAAGGCCCGGGGGCCAGATCTGGCCCGCCACATCATTTTATGTGGCCCGCAAAAGCAAATCAAGCATGTCAAGTTCCATGATGCTTGCTAAAGTCTGAACCAAAATTTCAAATTGTCATATGTAATCCACAATAACAGTCTTTATTCTTGATTTCTGATTTTAAAACTAGTTATTCATCAATTTGTTTTGCACTGTGTATGTAATATGTGGAAGGGATTAAACATTTATATGTTTTCCCAAAATCCATAACGGCCCTCCAAGGGAAACCATAACTACAATGTGGCCCGCGTCAAAAATGAGTTTGACACCCCTGCTCTAATGTGTGGATGGTCTGCAGAGTATAACCACTTCACAGCTCCGTGCAGCTCTGGAAACACACTAAGCTTGAATTACCAGACAATTCGTGGTGTGCATCTCTCCTTTATGAGACCATTTAATTCATATCACGATACACCGGGTGTGTTACAATTCAAGTACAGTACTTTCTAGAGTGGAACAATTCCATTTGGTTTGATTCGGTGGGATTACGATTCAATTTGATAAGGTAATATATGTGTGTGTGCGCACGCGCGCGCGCGCATGTGTGTATTATATATACTGTATATAAGGGGTGTGCATACGTATATGATTGAAGGGCGTTGCATTTAAAATTTGATTCAGTTCAACTCTATGAGGTCATCTTTTAAATCAAAAATAATTTTTCCTAATTATTTTTTTATTTTTTATTTTTTTAACACCCGTACCTGATACTATGAATCCTCCCCATTAATTTAGAGATGCACTTTTGACTAAATGTCATTGATTGACTGATGTGAAAATGAACAACTGCTTTCATATTTTTCCATACACAATGTTGTTCAGTCCTGCATTTGCAAAAGTATTTCATAAAGAACGAGGCCCTGTAATAGGTTGAAAAATAGCGAAACATTGACCAACTTTATCTAGTCATTCATTTTCTATAGCGCTTGTCCTAAAAAGAGTTACGAGTGAGCCAGAGCCTATTCCAGCTGTATTTGGAATAGCGACAGAGCACCCGTGCTCCTCCAACCAATCACAGGGCACAACAAGCAACCATTGACACTGATATTCAGTCCTATAGAGCATTTAAAGTCTTCAGTGAACCTCATATTCATGTTTTTGCAATGTGGAACAAAGGAAGAGAAGAACAGGAATGCCAGAGCCCGCATCGCATTGACTCACCCACTGAGCACCACAATGAAATCCATGACGTTCCACCCATTCCGGAGGTAGGAGCCTTTATGGAATACGAAGCCCAGGGCGATGATCTTGATTCCCGCCTCCAAACAGAACATCCCAATGAAGTAAGGCTCGGTCTTCTCCTATTGATGCAAAGCAAGGGAAAGAGTTTTAATCAACATCACAATCTTAAAGTGTAGTTGAATGTTTACGTTATGCCTCACCAGTCTCTTTGACATTGGTGTTTTGTCCTCTCCGGGTAGGTGTTGCTCGAGAGCCAGGACGATACAGTTGGCGATGATGGTGGCGAGGATCATGTACTCAAATGGAGTGACGGGAGTTAAGGAACCATTGCTGGCTCACTTTGGAAAAGTGTATTCATTTAAGGCAGGCAACAAAACATGGTCCATAAATAAATGAGATCCAATACAAGAGCGGTATCTAAAACGATGCCTAAAATGAACTAGAATGGTTTACCGTCCGACCCAGTTGATTGAACAAGTCATCAAGTGTCGGGTGATACAGTCCCACTCCAGTCCAGCAGGAGCAGTAACGTGCGCTACAATATTTTTTCATGACAGTTTTATCTCGGAATGTAGTGGGTGCTTGCCCCACTTTAGTATCAATCGCAGGGCTTCAGAACTTTGAGGCAGGTGTTCTTACGACGAGGTCTCCTAAACATATCGCAAAATGAATACCTCTGACTGCGTCAATCAAAATTGAATACTAGAGTTTTTGTCAAGGCAAAATGTACAGTATAAGCTCTTATTATTTTGTGAAGGCGTACCTAACATTATGTGCAGTGAGTGTCTGAGACCTGGTCACTTCCCGTAAGTGCATTCAGGTGTTTGTAACTGGTAACCACATGTTTCATACCACACTCAGCTCATATGTCACGCCCCAATTATTCCTTGCTCCCTTCAGATACCGACTGCTAATGTAGTAAGTCACATTGGCACCGCTATTACAAAGTCATTATTGTAAGCTAGCGACAGTAAGGCTGTTATTTTACTGTGCCTCGGTAGAATATATAAAAGAGGACAATGAACCAGCCTCGTTATGAACCCACTCACATTGAGACCTTATTTGAGCTGCAAAACCCACTGAAGTTGTGTCCCTCAAACTTCACACTCTGGAGAAGAGGCAGAAGCAAGGAATGAAGAAAGGCGGCATCAACGAGATAATAGGGATGGAAAGACAGACAAGAAAGTGATCGGGACGGAGGAGATAGGCTGATGCTTGCGAAAGGAGCAAGTGAGGAGGAGGAGGAGGAGAAGTGGGAGGCAATGAGACCAAATTAGGCTGACACCGGACAGATCAATATCGCTCGGCTGGTGATACCCAGCGGGTTTACTCGGGGGCATTTGAGCAATGAGAGGCTGAACACAAAAAGAGCCAATACAAATGTTAACACCCGGCAGCTCTCACTTGAACCTGGGGCCGCTCGGTACATTACATTATAGCTCAGGGGGGGCTGCAACACATTTGCGAGGCCATCAGCGAGCAGCAGACAAGAAAAAAAGTCTTCATGACATAATAGCCGCATCAGCATGAGGTGCTGTCTTTTTTCTTCTTTTTTTATCTCACGCCGATAAGATAAATGCTACCTTCGTGTCCTTAAACAGCAGTCAACAGGAGGGAGCGACGGAGAGAGATGTAATGGAGGGAGGAAGTAAGGAGGGGGGGACCAAGATGGAAGGAGGTATCCACGGCAACAGGTTTATCTTGGAGCCAAAAATCAATGCCCCGAGGTGCTTACTGGGGCAGTGTAGTGTCTTTTCTTTTTCTTTTTCTTTGATTTTGTTTTAAAAAAAAATCATAAATATGAAAAGGGTCGATTACAATGTCAGAGAAAAAGCATGGGACTTTCCCAGAATATTCAATGGAAACCGGTGATGATTCAGAGTCTCTCCCAGGACAGAACGCTTTGTTCTGTTTAGAAAAATATATATTTTGTTCCCACTTTTTTTGTCCTGTTAGTTTTTTTTTCAATCTGTTCCTGATCCTGCAACACCAAGTGAGTTTCTCAGGTTAATAACTTACTCAACAAAGATGTTGGCTTTCTGCTCATCCACCCGCCCAGGTGGGGGACCCTTCAGCCCACCTTGGCGGTTTCCCGTAACATCACCATCGAAGCTTTCTTCTGCGATTACATGGAGAGTTTTAATCAATTAATCAACAAAATGGGATGAAAAATAGGCAAGAGGCTCGAGGCCAAAGGTGTCCCTGATCATGTTTTTTTAAAAGGGAAAATTGACTTTTTTAATAATTACATTTTACAAATGGAGTTCTACCATGACATTAATTTGACAAGTTAATTTTTTTTTTCTGTGAAGCTGCTAATACCGTTTTCTTGTTCATCAAATACATTTCCTCCCCCATTAAAATCGTCATGATAACGAAATATGTTATCATTCGTGGTCCAGCAAGAGATGAGCAAAAATGACAACTGGCTCATTTCAATCAGAAGGTACACACACATTTCAGCCAGACTAAAAAATATGGGGTGTAACGTGTACTACAGTAGGAGGCATTTTGACGATAGCATGTCATCGATTTGTTTGTGAGAAACTGTTGTAAATTGTGAAAACAAAATGCATGTTTCCTTTGTAAACCTAAACGTTTTACATTGTGCCGAGATTAGAAAAACATTTACAGTGCGTTGAAGTTTAAGAAACTCAACAATGAAACACTCCATTCATCCCTGAGTGCTGCAGTCTCACGTCTTGTGCAGATTCATCAGTCACGCGGCTCGTGAGCGATCCTGTGAGTCACACTGATGCTCGCGCCGTGCCACAATTCCTCAAAACACGCATGTAAAAATAGACACAGGGACGGGCCGCAGAGACGGGCCGCGATGACGGGTGCAACCGTCAATATGCCGGAGCTCCAGCTGGCATCCACACACGGAGATTCTTAAGGTGAAAGTAGAGAGGGAATTGATGGCTTCTGAGCCACACGAAGTGGAAACAATGGAAATGGAAAGAGGCGGACAACAACTTTCAGCTAATGATAGTGAGGCTGAGCTATTGAAAAAGAGCGTGACATTAAGAATGATTGCAACTTAAACGATGTAGCATTAACTATATTTGACACAGTCATCCCCCTCCGACGCATCACCTTCACACATCAGCGGGTTGCTTCTGAGAATCAATTTGGAAGATAAATGCAGTCACCCATCAGTCAGACAGCTCTGTAAGTCAAAGTCAACCCTTGCGTAAATTCTCGCCAAGAAAAAAAAAGGGGAAACATCCTTAGAGTAACAGGAACATCTCCCTTTAATTTGCTCCGTTATAGATGGACAAATTTAGATTTTTGTCATAGGAAAAATGGAAATAGAACAAACTTACAGAATTTACTGGATTTAGGAAACACACTTTAGGTGTAATTGTCTCCCCAATAATATGAGATGGGACCGACTCATGAAAGAGAAAAAAGCACAGTATTTCCATGGTCCACCACTAGTTGGCGGCACATTTTTGGAGACACTAAATTTGACAGAAGAAGAATGAAAACAAGAAGTAATTCAAGTCAGCCTAGTTTTTGCTAGGCTGACTTGAATTCTCGTTCTCTTTCATCCAATTTTCTCACTCAGGGAAAGTGACAGCTGTCGGGTTACGTGTGAAATGGGAAACTAAGTTTCTTGGTTTGGAAAACAATCAGATTTGTTAACTGTAAAGGGATCTGTACACTAATAAACAGTACTTTATTTCTGTGTTATGTTGCTCTCTCTCATGTGTGTTAAGTTTTGTTTGAGTGTGTTGCAAGTCCTTAAAAACTTCAAACCACAAAATGCTACAAAAAATGGTCAGTGTGAATTTAAATGGCGTAAATCGATCGTGTGGATTTCACTTGTAGGTGTGGTCTGGAATGCAAACCTTCTGATGGGGAGCGAACTACTGTCATTAAATTGCCTTGTGATACTTCAATGCTAACACTTAATTGTGTGCAGAAAGAAGACTACTGGAGAATTGTTTGTCTTTATTGTGAGTGTATTCCAAAAGCTTTTTGTTGTTCTGTTTTGGATGAAATTGAATGATTATAACATTAGCTAAACCTTAAAACCTTTTCTGCAATGACTTTGAGGTATGAGACATTTCATCAAATTTTGTAGTATTTCACACTATTCTGTATATTCACATGAGAATACATTGGGTTAACTGCGCTTCAATAAACAAAAATGGACTAATTTGTCACACTGAACATCATAAAACAGCAAACCTATATGCTTACATTTGTGGAAAATAATGCGATGACAAGTATCAATGATTTTAAGGTGAAGCCTCTCAATGGGGTACTTCCTACTTGAGGGAGACCCAGGGGGGATCAAAAAGGAGGAGCAGCTGTCAGTCTTCACTCGGTCTTCAATGCTAAATTCATCCCGGGTGTTTGGTTAGAGCTACTTCCTCTCAGCATTACCACCAACATCAGACAGATAAGCCGCCATGAATCAGTCCTTGCCCACACACAGATCTGTTCTCATATGCCTTATTATGCTGAATAAAACAAGCCATGAAATTATGTTCACTCCTAATCGGGGAAAAAAAAAAGATCTGAAAATGTCACTCATTCATCTCAAGGAATACTATTTAACTTTGGACCAAAGCTAACATGCGTCGATCCCATAGGGGCCCGCATATTATATTATAGGCCAATATTGGCCATCATCATCGCTCTCGAGGGAGATCTGAGTCTCACGTGTAGCAAAGATGGAGCTTCAGAAAATTGGGAGCAAATAGGCGCGCTCCTTTTTCTTTGGATTTTGGTAATACCGTATCGCAAAAGGAGGTGTAGCCTCTCCAAGGGTGTAGAAGAGTGTAAGGAAAGCAGTAGAGTAAGTAAGCAAGCAATGTATTTGAAATGTATTAGCTAACCGTATAATACAGTGAGTGACGACTTGTCAATGGTATATGGCGCAGCGATCAGATATCGTTCCAGATAATTCTTCTTAGTATCTGTTCATGGTGCACAGGAGAGCTCATTAGATGAAACAGGACACTCCCTCCCGGGTAGCACATGAACCTGCACGTTGGTCGGTCTGCTTGTCTGTCACTACAGCGTATCCAACACTTTGATTTAAAGCGAAATGGTATCATGACGATGGCGCAAATACTTTCATTGGTTGATAAAACAATCGAGTTCAGTTCAAAATCATTTTCCTCATTGCCTGTTGATTAGTATACATTTGAACTCTGTTTTTAAACATGCCGATGAAAGGGGAAATTCAGAGGAAACAACAATGGATGGCAGCTCACAACAGAATGCTTTTTTTTTTAAGCCAGTAGTGGGCCATTCAGTTATTCACAAGGCTGCTGTTTTGAGCATAACAATAGCGGACAAAAGGCCACACCTGGCCCGGACACCTGGCGAGCTGCACCAGAAACACACACACGCACGCACGCCAAACCCGATTAGCATGTGATCACAGATGGAATAATAAAGTTGCTTCAAAGGTAGTAAAAAGTAATAAATACACACCAATATATAATGTAATAATACTCTACTCTCCAAAGGAGTGGCTGTGTGTTTGAGGTATTGTATATAACCCATAAAGCAAGCGCTGTAGAGCTGTGTAGGATTTATTTTCACTGAGTCACTATGCACACAATGGAAGCATCCGCCCAGCAGAATCAGAATGGCACCACCCATTTGACCATTTGAAAGAGGAAGAAGCCTGCTAATGTACACAAATACATCAGCTGGATAGATATCGTAGAGAGACAGACAGAGACAGACCGACAAATAGATGCTTTCCTCATCCCGGAAGTAATTCTTGTGGGTTGTATTTGCAGTGGTGAAGAACTGAACAGTGGAGATTTGTTTGTAATATTTCCGAGTATTTTGCTCCCTCACGTTCAGTCACTAAATAACGTGAACACATTTTTACGACAATGATGCAGTGTGATTCGACCAGCCTAAAACACGTGTCTTACAATAAAGTCATTGTGAGATCTTCTGACACTAGAATAAACTTCTGATCGTGTTTGGATTTGAAAGTCACTTCAGATTTCAGCTTTTATTTTAGTGGTGAAAAAGTTCTTCCTATAAATTTAAAATCCTCATCGTGGGTGCGCTGAAGAAGCCTATTCCCGCTGACTTTTGCGAGGGTGGGGCGAGGGGGACAAAAACATTGACTTTACATAATTCCATAGCTTTGAAACAGAAGAACAAGGCACGTCGATATATTGTGTTGGCAAAGGGGAATCTACCATCTGGTGGGATTTTCGGTCAAAAAACAAACAAAAATAATGCATTTTTATAGGTGAAGATTTGCAAATTTCCTTGTTTGCTTGCAAAAAAAAAAAAAAAAAGATTCATTTCCCAGCCAATGCCAGTCCCAAGCCCACAAAAAAAAAAAAACTGTCAAACAAATGGTGTGAGTGACTCAATGTGGCGTAACCAGTCCAGGCAGTTCCCCACCTCTCCCCTAAAGTCAGCTGGGATAAGCTCCAGCTCACCCACGGCCGGAGTGAGCGTAAGTAAAATAAAAAATAGATCAATGGTAACAGAACACCATCCACAATATATTTAAGTTTTTTTCATATGGCACATTGTGATTATGTCCATGTGTGTGTACACCCCTCAAGTTCACTTCCTAAACTAATACGACCTACACCACCGCAATCATACAACCACAATGAGTATTCTTATAATTAGTGCAGGCTACATCTCTAAAAGTGAGCATCATTATGTTTAAGAAGTCTGTTTGGTTCCAATAGTGGATTCCACCACAGCGTGTAAGGTACCTAATAAAGTGGCCGGTGTGATCGATCGTCCGTGCTATCCATGGTGCTGAATTTTACGCGTTGCTTTGCGTCATCTCTTGTCAACAGTTTTAATCAGTTATTTAATACACTAGTTGACATATTGTTCGATATATCGCGCTAAAAAATGCGCATTAATATGTTTGACAAGCCTGGTCACTTTGGGTCAAAGTGGATCCCATCAGAGTGTGCGTGTGTACCTGATAAAGTGTCGGTGCAATACCGGTGCTGAATCTCGCGCACGGTTTGTGTTGTCTCTTGGACCAGTTTGTAGTAGTTAATGATTTCGTTCGGACATTGTCGCGCTTTAAAAGCAGCATAAAAGGATATGGCCACTCAGTGATTTTCTTGGCGTACTTGCGGACCTCGTTGTCCTCCCCAAAGATGAAGAGAGACCTGTTGACGGTGAAGCAGTTCTCCCGGACGGGGATTCGGTTGTACAAGGCCATGGCGCGGGCACGCTGCGCTTTGGTCATCTTGAAGGCTGCTGGGGACACGCCACCTGTGGACGCGGCCGCTCCATCGCGGCTCCTGTTGCGCTCCGAGCCGCCGTCGCCGGTGCTCAACAAGACCGGAACGTCGTCACCGAAGCGGGCCATTCTGTCCAGGCAAAGAAGAAGAAGAAGGCAATGAGGGAGGGATGAGTCGGATCGAGGTGATTAAAAAGGGCGCGGTGCTGCGCTCGATTGCTGTCCGTGACCAATCAGTCCATTATTAGTTTCCGCGAAGAAAAAGACATGAAAACCTCTCCAGCTTTGTCTTTTCGTGCGGTCAAAAGAGGAAAAAAAATAAAAGCAGCAAGTTGACCACACCACTTTCCACTGCTGTGCGTAAAACCAAAACGTATCCTACGCACGCGCGTTCAAAATCCACGCGCACCCTTAAAAATCCGTAAGAAGCGGCAACAGGTCACATCGAGTTGAAGATATTTGAACTAATCCGGCAATTTCAGTGAAGAGCGCTTCGTTCCTCGTGCCCGAAACGCACTGGAAGAGAAATAAACTTTGGCATTTCTCCCCCAAAATAAGCGAGACGAAATGCATTGGCAGGGAGGGAAGCCACCTCTCCTGCACTCTTTCCACACACACACACACACACAAAATATATATATATATCAGGAGACGGGACCTGCACGACGTGTCTTCATGCAAATTACCATCACGCCCCCTTTCCCTGGTCCAAATGCACTTTGGCTTAGCAACGAATATGCAAACAATTACTGTTCATGAAGACCCAATGCAAAAGAAACCTTTGGATGTTGCATAAAGACGTGAGGAGGTTGTTTGATTTTTCACACCACATTAATACACGAGACCACAATAAGAGACCACAATAAGCCAAATGTCAAAAATACATGTAAAAAATAAATAAAATAAATCCAAGATGTGACTATAGCAAATATATTCAATTCAATTCTGCACGGTGAATGCAGCTCGCATATCAGGGAATTAATCACTTGTTAGTATTTCCTTAACAATGTGAATGACAGCATCAATTGTGTGTCAATTTACAGGAAGGCCAGAGCCTTTGCACTCTGAGGCCGACGTGATAACCAGTCGACCACCGTGCCACCCCAATGGTAATATTTGATTCATATAACATCATACAAGAAAAGGGAAAAAAAAAACATTCAGCTTTGATTGAGGAATGAATTCATAATGTAGGCCACAGTAATCCCCAAACATTAATGGTACACTATTTGTGATCCTCCATTATTTGGTGAAAAACTTACCCATTTGTGTTTTGTGCTCTTTGAAACACCTAAAGATGCCACAAGATGGCAGCAAATTCCTATCTAAATAGGAAAGTAGTACATTTTGTCAGAGGGCGTATTTTAACGGTTACTACAGTGGACAGGTTACAGGTTATCATTATTGGTGTAGCATCAGCAAAAAAAAAATAAAAATTCTATGTGTTATTGTATTCATATATTTTATTGACAATAAAATATGACTTACTGTATCTGTCATCACTTATGTCTCATGATTCACGTCAGTACATGCAGAGAAGACACAGGTGGCTAATTTCAGAGTTGCTGTGGCCTCTTCCTCGTTAGCACACCAACATTCAAAATGGAATATGACTTTTTCCTCGCAGGTAGATGAGAGGAACACCATCCACAACAGGTCCCCCGGGATGCAAGTGTAATTGAAATGAGAGTAAAGGATCGTGCTACATTGTCCTCATGTCAGGCTGAGAGTGTGCAGCACTCGCAGCTTTTTTTGGTTGAAAGGTGAAGAGGTTATTATGGTAATTAAGTGTTGCCGACGGGAATGATTAAGGACTATGGAGGATGTCTACATCCTGGGGAAATTGGCAATGAGCAAAGCATTTGTAGCCTCTTCCATGCATATTGATTGTTGGAGTCGATTTTTTTGTACCTCTTGCTTTAACAAATTAGCCTTTTCTGACAACTAAATGGGACTTTGGTGTGTTTAAGCCGTTGTGTCATACACTGCGAAATTTTGGAGGTAATCATATCAATTTGAATAGATGTGAGGTTGTGAAAATGCCGTCTCCCTGCCACAAATTAATATTTCATTCTGCAACCATGCTCATACACACTCACACAAAATCTTTTCTGAAAACAGTTTGGGTTATTTTTGACCCAACTGTTTTTGGACTTTACTAAATGTACACATATGAATATGTGAGGGATACACCGAATATTTTCTGAAATACAATTCACAACAAAATAAGATTTATATTTTTATTTCTTGTTTTGTTTTGCAATCAGTTGCCCACAACCGTGACAAGTACTATGGAAAACAAATAAAGGAATAAAACTATGTGACAGTTAAAGAAACTGCAGGTCTTGACACTTGGATAGTTTAACAGGTAGGATGGGGTTTTACACAAAGTTGTGACGTCAAAGAAGGAATGTATCCGTGTGTGTTTGTGTGGTGTCAACACATGTTCATCTGCGTGGCGGACATGATGACAAGCATGGATGAGGCTGACGCTGTGCA
>CAAKHF010017872.1:0-31543 GCA_901007745.1 Hippocampus kuda | reverse complement strand
GGGGGGGGGGGGGGGGGGGGGTTGCTGGAGCCTATCCCAGCCGTCTTCGGGCAGTAGGCGGGGGACACCCTGAACCGGTTGCCAGCCAATCACAGGGCACACAGAGACAAACAACCATCCGAGCTCACAATCACACAGAGGAACAATTTTGAGTGTTCAATCAGCCTGCCATGCATGTTTTTGGAACGTGGGAGGAAACCGGAGTACCCGGAGAAAACCCACGCAGGCCCGGGGAGAACATGCAAACTCCACACAGGGAGGCCGGAGCTGGAACCCCGTACCTCTGTTAGCACATATTAAAGAAAATTTGGGGGGTCTGACTTCCCTTCAAGGCCTAAAATGAAAATTTTTAGGACTTTTCAAACTCCTGATAGGCACCCTATGCAGAAACACAAATTTGAATTTGACATTTTGAACAATTACAGTACATCACTTTGCCGTTCCCAATCTCCATAAAGGCACACACACTTAAACAAATGGCTACATGTTCCAGTGATTTTCGCCTATAAAGTCCAAACGACAGAGCCAATCGTGGCATTGTTTTGACGGCTCTCAATTTGGTGCATTTGAAAGTGGCCAGCACGAAAGAACTGAACAGCCCGCCAGAGTTCCGACCTCATCATCCCACGGGACAAATTTGTACATCATCCAACATCAGCGCGGCTTGTTGACCTCGCCGACGCTCCCGAGGCTCGGCGTGAGCAGATCGCCGCAGACAGCAAACAAAATCCTGTGAAAAAGACCTCCCCAGAACTGTTATGAAAGCATATGAGTGGCCTGAGCATTTTAGTTATGATGTTCTGCAAGCGCATAAAATATGGTGTTGGCATCGCCTCCCTTAAACCTGTCGCTGCACTGCAAAGCAGTCGTACAATCTCTTTCGTTTTGAAAACTCGCGCTTGCCATTCCCGCCGATGAGGCTTTCGTTTGCCGTTGAATGGCTTGTCCTGCATGATTAAACAAAGGGAGGCTGAACAGTTTCACACAAAGTGCAGTCTAAATAAAGCACGTAGCACGTAGCTGCAAAACGAATTAAAACAAGAGTACTCAGAAGAGACTTCCCCTCAGGCTTTAACATTTGTCACCAACGTATTTATACCACGGCTTCCGTTTTTTTTTTTTTTTTCCTCGTTGGATCCAAGAGAATTGATTAAACGTTATCTCCCTTGGCCTTGAGGGCAACATTGCTTAAACGGGCGTGGACGTGTCCTCGAGCAAGATCCTGAAGGTACCCTCCCACAATTGTACGGTGCAAGGTTGTAAAAGCTCATTTACTTGACCCTGAAGATACTTTACATGCACAACAAAACACACTCCATGATATACTTTATATAAAAAAAAAAACAAAAAAAAAACCACAATAATCACATCATTAAAAAGAACGCAAAGAATATCTGTCGTATGTTCTTCAATTCAATGGACACTGTGCTGCTCCTTCTAGTATGCATGCTTTGGCCATCTGGGGGCGATATAATAGAGACGCACAGATATACTGCACATGAACCGGCCCCAATTGCTCAGTGAATATTAGTGGTTCTACGCAGAGGATAAAGAACACACACACCTGTATGCGTTGTAATAATGTCTATCTATGTGTTGCTTTTGTATCCGACAGCACCGCTGTATTAAAAAAATATATACAGTCATACCTCGGTTTTCGACCATAATCCGTTTCAGAAGTCTGTTCGAAAACCGAAACCACGCTCTTTTTTTAAAAAAAAAAATCTGTATTGAACACATCTGCAACACGAGGAAGCGTCACTTCCTCGTCTACCCGAGGAAACGTCACTTCTTCGTGTAAGGAAGGCGAGAGGAGTCAAGTGGCGCATTCAAGTGCACTGAGTTTGGTCGAGAAGTGATTTTCGGTCGTAATCCGAGGCATAAAAAAATGCGAAATTTTTGGTCGAAAACCGATTTGGTCGAGAACAGAGACGTTCGAAAACCGAGGTTTGACTGTATATACTAACTACAACATGACGATGATGGCTGCGCTACGTAAGACGGCAAATCCAAATGATAATGGCCAAATGAAGGCTAAAGATTTCTATGCGTAAGTGTGTGAAAGACCAGCAAAATGCAATGGAAATCCAATGATGCTATTTGCCCATTGAATGACTCCTTCGAAATAGGCTTGCTAGGACAATAAATCACATCATCTGTGCGGGACACTCACTCTCGTGCAAGAGCCGCAGTGCCCTTGAGTGACCTCCAACTGTCAACACGGAGTGATGTAGAACACTTTCAGCTTCCAGCGAACAAAATCCCCAAACCCACCGCCCACTCCCCCCAGAGCCTTTTGCATGAGAGCTCCACAGATTGTCAAATACGAGCAGAGGATGCTCTCGCCGCTTCTTCTCAAACTTTACGGATTTAAAAACTTGTCGTTGAATGCTCACACAGGAGTGAAAATTGAGGCAAGCGGAAGCGAATTTACCGGCGTAGTCCTTTCGCTTTAATTCTACTTCATTCAATTATGATGCTTTGAAGCGTCACGCGTGGTCGCGAGAGGCCATAGGCGCTACACTGAGCTTGTTTTATCAGTCTAATTGAAAGCTGAGTAAGTAGTCTCCACTCTTCCTGTTTTACAGCCATTTTTTACCATCGTGAATGAACAAAAGTAGAAGGGTACCATTATGCCGCAGCGGTAATAGCAGAAGAGGATGTAGAATGTAAAGTGTGCTTGTTGGAGGGGAACCAAAAGCTCATCCAAAGCCATTAAGGGACTGCAGTTTGGTAAAAGTGAATGTGAATCTTGTTTAATGTTGAAAAAGATTTAATTCATCGAGTTAATCATGTTAGCATCCACAAGTGAATGTGATGCAGATATTGTGTCCAATATATTTTGTTTTCACATTTTTATGGTGTACAGTGTTAGAATCTTGAGGACAGATAAGATAAGATAAGATAATCCTTTATTTGTCCCACACTGGGGAAATTTACAGCCTTCAGCAGCAAGATTGTAGGTAGAAAGAAGAGAAAAGTTTAAGAGAAAAGAAAACACAGTTCAATTAAGTGCAATATAAATACAAACATGAATACAAGAAAAAAAAAAAACAAGAAATGTACATTTGAAAAACAATTGGGTAAAAAAATAAATAACTGATGTTGGCTTAAATTTGACCCAATTACTACGTTAAAAAAGGGCCGACTGAGCCATACTTGGCTCAAAAATATGTTTGACTCAATTGTATGAACCGTTTGTCAAATCGAAAAGTTCAGAGTTGACGGTAAAGATGACTTTGTTAGTTTTGATACTGACAAGATTTGTTATGTACGCAACCTTTTATCTATGAAGTATTGTTTGTGGGTTTAAACCTTTTTTGCGCTGTGTGTGTCTCTTCTGTGGATTCAAGTCCTTGTTTGTGTTTGAATATCTGACCAAGTGTTCGCGACATTCGACTCGTTCTCTCGCGATGATACTCTGATTTTGCTGTGACTTTTGGATCTCTTCTCTGAGGCCTAATCCTTGTTTGTTCGAGTAATGGTTCTTTATGTTTTTATGCCTTTCACACTTGCCAACCCTGGCAAGTGCAACTTTCATGATTACTTCTGAGGCTTGAACCCGCACCGCTGTTACGCCAACGACTTGGAAGCTATTTTTGTGTTTTGTTTTGTTTTCTGGCTCATGTTATTCCTTGGCCCTAATCCTTATTTATCCATCTTCATTAACAGATATTTGTTTTTAATCACGGATCACTCCATGCCTACCCGAGTGTTTCCTCTTCATCTTGTTTGCATATTTAGTTCTGTGTCTTTCTTCGTTTCTCATTTTCTTTGTTTGACTTTGGTCTATTTTCAGTTACTACCTCCTAGCCGGTGTCTCAAACTCCAGTTTCATTGTTTTGATGAGCATCTGTTTTTGTTCATTTTGTTCAATCTTCAGTGTTCTTTAGGTCCCAATCCTTGTTTGCTCTTCCTTCATAGCTTTGTTGTCGGTTCCTTGTTCACAACTCCTTCTTCCCAACGCGCTTCAAACGGGTGTCCTGTTTTGTTAATTAGCTGTCATCGCAAAGTTCACGTTCACGTCTTTATTCTTTTTTCACCACCTTTTGCATGAAAGACTTCAATTTGCTTTCCCGTGACGCTGAATTTGCTTTCCGCCTGCCGCCACCACGCCGCAAAGTGTGACAATCAAGATGAAATAGCGACATTTCACGAAGAATTACGATTTATTCTCCAGTAACCGAGAAAAGTTCCGATGATTCATACATCATGCCCAAGCAGCTCATTTGGAGATTATCCCGGCGTGCTTCCATTAAAACTTCTCTAACTTTGCTGCAGTCTTGCTTTGTTTTCATTAGCATCCATCTTGCCCCCGCCCCCCTCCAAAAAAAAAGTTGTTGTACAAATGCCTGCTTGCAAGTGCCAGGTCTAAAGACGGATATTTGCTGTGAATATGAAATGTTCCACCTGGCGGAAATGCAATCTTTCACTTCTAATGACTTTCAATTTACATTTACTCCCGCTCAGCACCATCCATACTGATGATTACTGCAATGTTACCTGGAAAATGTGAGCTTCGTTTGGTACCAAACTTGGTGGTTTTTTCGAATGGAAAATAGGTTAGTTGGCGCAAGAAAGGTTGGGAAACTCCGCCTTATTCGCCTCAGCATGACCTGAAATGTGGAAAAAAATATATAAGCGTGTATATAATGTGATTTTGGGCATTGTTAAGGAGTTTGGGAAGAAAAAAAAAGATCACATCTGCCACCCAGCAGGCCCACTTTTTATGTCATTGGTGAGCACAGATCAAGGAGAATTGCTTTTAGGCTGACTCCGGGGTGAATAACAATGAAACAAAATGCTTGTGTCATGTCTGTCTGTTTTGTTTTCAGCCCCAGCTGGAGTGAAGCGCGTTTCCCTCCAGCAGGCCCACCTGTGCAGTGTTCAAGACAAACAAGACTGCCAAATATTTAAGGACTGCCAAACTGCCTCATTTCTTGTCGGATAATTGACCTTGCTTGCTTCCTTTTTCGCGATCATGATCTTTGGTTTTTCGTTATTGGACTTGATATTTCATTTGTTTGTGTATTCTTTTTGTTTTATACCTTGTTTTTTTTTTCCTGGCTCGTTGCGACCAGAGATTTCAGTTTGTACTTTGTCGATGCGCTTTTCTGTAAGAAATGTTTTTCTTATCGCACTTTGAGTCTGCATTTCTGGAATCCAAAACATTATTCGCTTCGGTTCAGAGCCTGACAGCTTGAACCATAATTTCAATAAAATGGCTCGAAACCATTGTGCCCAAGACGTCTTTGCTTCTATTCTTCTTTTTCCTTTGAGCGTGTTTTCCTAGGATGATTGTATCCATTAGCCCTGGCAGTTGATGACTAAAACCCTTAAATTCTACTTAGCATGGATGCCAGCCAGTCACACAGCACATTAGCTACCCAAACGACACAAAGGAGGGAAGGAAGGAGTGGGCGGAAAGTAATAAGGGCACAGACGCCGACAAATACAGCTCTGGGAGGAGACCAAATGACATTTTGAGGTTGAATGCGGAGATCCGGAACTGTCTCACGGGATCTGGTAACGTATCCAAACGAAATAAAATGACCAAAGGACAGCTTACAACTAAGATTCAGAAAGCATTTATTTTCACATTTAAGGGACTTAAGATTTCCTATTGAGAGCCAGCGACGAATTCAATATTTTTTTTTCACGTGTTTTCCTGAATTCCGTTCAATTCCGATGTAAAGATAAGATAAGATAAGATAATCCTTTATTTGTCCCACACTGGGGAAATTTACAACTTCGCCAAAGTAAAGTTGCCAACTCCGGGAATTCATGGAATTTTGAACCCCTCGCTGTGATAGACGTTTGTTTGCCCTCGCCGTCATGGGTTTTAGCTTCAAGCGTTTGCCGTCCGTCAGTGGTGACAGTAATAGATTAAAAGAAAGCGCCGTGGCGCACGAGAGGCCATCGATTCGTACTTCGTCCGCACAAGACAATGCAGCGGTGGAGAAGCAGGCTCTGTTGCTACGTGTCCAAGTGAATATGCAACAAACCTCTCATTTGTAAAACGCCAGCAAAGATCGAAGAGCGTAATTACAATCGGTGTGAAGAATTCACCCACAGAAGCATTTCCTATTGACGGATGGTCAACAACAATAAATTGACTTGTTTTTCTTCAGCAAGTAAAATTTGCAATTCATGGATGATAAGAGTGCATTTCTTCCTCCACTCCTGGCAATGATACAAACAGACATGTGCCTTCCTACCCATTCCATCTTTCCTTATCTTTTGTCCAGTGTTGTGCTCTTTCGCCCATAAAGCCCCGCATCACCGAAAGGGTTGGTAGTAGCCTCGACTACTCATCTCAGTCACAGAGACGTGTGCAAGCGGCGTAGCAGAAAGGGCTCGCGTTCACTTTCACAAGCAAGAGTCGGCGAGCGGTGGCACTTTGTCACCCAGCTGCCCAAGGTTCCGCCTGTCTCGGGTTTGCGATTCCCATTTGCACCTTCAGCTGTCATGCTGGCTCGCTTGGGTTCGTGCATGTAAGGGCACACAAAATGGATTCCAGGTTCAGAAATAGCTACTCTGAAAAACACAGACTGGGTTTGGCTATGAATTGACCTTGTGGTAAGCAAGGTAAGGGGATCTATTGTGCTTAATTAATGACCTGAATCTGCTCCACATCACCAAATCGGATCTCTGCAAACCTATTTGTAGCCTCAAAAATATCATCTACCAATGGAGTCAGAAGTTGACTAATTGCTTTATGTTGGCAGTGCTTTCTGCGTAAAACAGACGACAACACAATAAAATGCTGTTGGGGCATTATTTTGCGCAAAAAAGACAGTTTGGATCTCATTCTACATGAGTTGAGTAGTTCTGAAGCACTGAACGGTTGGCAGTTCTGTATTGTTGGCAATGTTCACTTAAAACAGTAAAAGACACTAATAAAGGCTTGATTTCTTGGAGAGATAGTTTTCAGATATCGCACTACAATAGGAGACCAATTCCGAGGCGTGGACCTACCGTTACTATCAGTGTCAGTTTTCTGACTAAAATCATCATTAGTCAAATTATCTTTGCCTATTGAAATTACTTTAAATGCAATTAAATGGTTTCAGCCTCTCCACCAGAAAAAAAAACATTTTTTTTGTTTTGTTTGTTAGTTTTTTAAATTAGCTGTTAATTTCCAGCTATGCCAATCCAAGCCACTCCACTAAAATGACTAAACCTTATGAGGATCAGCGTTTTGGGGGCAGCTTGCAGCACGGGAGAGGGAGAGAACAAAATATAAGTTATTTTTCTTCACAAATAGTTGTTAGGTTCCGCAGAGGAAAATCATAAGTAGGTGAGACTGGTGAGTTGTAACATGACTGTGGCTCGTGTAGAACGTTGTCACACAAGACTGCATCACAAAGATGGACATAGTTCCAGAAATAAAATGTCATTTAATGTATGAATGTTCGCCTGATAAGGACAAAGGCAAGTAGAAAAGGCCAAATTTGCCGCAAACATCCAGGTTCGCAAATGTGATTAAATTACATTATAACGACACATCAGCTGCTAACATGGCTAACATGGTTAACAAGTGCAGAGACAACATGGCAATTGGATGTATTTTGGATTTCTGCATTTACATTTCATGTGACTTTGTGCTCACCATTTTTTGTCATTGTTGAAGTTTTGGCTCGTTAGCATGTCGCACTAAAGGCTACCGTCACTGTTTGATGCCATTTGTGCTGGCATAGCCGAATAACTTCTTTATAAACAAATTGTGCTGAGTAATATGATGACCTTCATTGTGATGTTGCCGAAATACAATAATCAATGCTACCCAAAAAAGACAAACACACTTAGTGAGCCTCTTATACAAGAGGGCAGACACATGTCACAGAAATACTTCAGGGAAGAATGAGGAGCTCATTGTATTTAGTAATTGATTACTAGGCTACAAAAAAAAAAGGCCCATTCAGCCTTGGTGTCGGTATTTAACGTGGGGCACGACTGGAGCTAAACAAAATGGCTGACGTCAGCTGGAAGAGTTCATTAGCCAATTGTTTGTACTGAAAGCAAAGCGACTAACTAGAAAAACATTCTTCAGTCGACAGCAGCGAACAAAATACATAACTACGGTTCTTGTGCGTCAGTGTTTTTAAACTCACGCCATTGCCTGTTTCATGTTTCCAGACTTCTACACAGTCGGTTACCGTGGCAAAACATATAAAAGATGTGTCATCATAGTTTCTTTATCCAAACATAAGAGCTTGCAGTTTTTGTTAAACGAGCCACGAGAACAAGAGTGAGCTAACTCAATATTTCTTATCATTTATAAGTAAAATACAGATATGAAAAGAGAAAAAGCTTGAATGAAGGTTCATTTGCATTTTTTTCATATAGGGGCAGTCCTTTATTGCGCTCAGCACTTCTTCTGATTAGTCAGTGCAACAATTATGCTAAGATGGCCAAACCCTTCGCCTGCTGACAAAAACAGCGCAAGGTTCAGTATTTGGCAAAATACTACTATCTGTTCTGTTAAAACAAGTATCCAGAAGAAATAATCATTGCCATATAAATCACCGAAAAATTCCGCAGATTTTATTTCAGCCATAAAACTTGAAGTCACTCTCTTGCAAAATGACCGAAAATGGAGTTAACTCCCTGAATTATTATTTTATTTCTTTCATGACAACATGTAAAGCAAATCTATGACTTTGTCAAAAAATGTTTTTCTTTTGTGACTTCTCAAACTATGAAACAACAAAAACAAGATTGAAAATGGCTTTTAATGGCAAAATAAATTTAGATTGCAGATAAAACTCCTAAACTTGCCGTGAATGATCCAGCGGATGACTCAAGGTGGACATCAGTGGCTTTTTTTATATGACGTTCATCATTCACTCCATCGCTTTCACTTTGTCAGTCATCACTTAAAAAAAAAAAAAATCAATACTTTATCAATCCAGAGTGGCTGTTTTTATTTTCAGGTTAAAAAAAAAAGTGTTTTCTGACACTGCAGGCTCACCTCATTAGTTTGAGGCTTTTTTCAATTCAATTTGCTCAAGCGCGGCTGCAGTCGCTGACCTGTGTTGGCTGCTTTTACTGTTAAGAGAGAAGTTTGGAGCTAATGGGAAACACTGACGGATACTCACAAGGCTTGCACTTTTCCCTGAAAAAGATTTCTATGTGCTTTATGGATTGTCACCTCACAGTTAATATTTTTGGGAGGCTTGAAAAATTCATTTGGCTTCATCCTGCAGGTAGTGTGGGATTTAATTGGGTAGCTGTGTTTAATTCCTTGTACAGAACACAGACGCCATTTGTCCCACTGCTGCTAAGGGAACATCTTGTGATCGAGGCCATTTTTTTTTTTTTTTTTTTGTCTATGGTGCCTTCATTTTGATGCTGTCTTTCCATGAGGGGAGCGTTAGCTGGCTGTTTGTCTTCACTTAAGCCTCATGCAGCATCCGAGACAATGCGGTCTCTCTGGAAAAACGAACGTCTGGAGCGACATCAGAGCAGGCAGAAAGGAGGACGCCAAAAGGTGTCGAAACGAGACGCGGCCGAGATGAGAGTCTCCCACTGCCGTTGCACCCGGCGTGGATTAAAGGATGTATCGGCTTTGATTTTGACAGTAGCCGCATCGTGACGTAGAGCCGCAAAATCAAATGAGATCCAATAGCCACGGAAACAAATTAAATCAAAGAAGCGATGGATGAGCCCTTTCATGGCAGATTCTTGAAATATTCCCCAATTTTTCATTCACATTCGATGGTATGGGAAAAAAAAAAGTTCCTGAAAAACTGAAATGGTTGGCTAGACATTGGTCCTTCAGACTTTTTCAAATGTTTTGTTATGATCGATCCACCCACTCTTGTGTCAAGTGGCGAAATTAAAGTCAGGGGCTACTTTTCTTTTTTTTTAAATCAAACTTTCCAAATATTCAAACTGATGATCCGACTTGGATGCCAAGGTCCATCCACAGTCAATGGTGTAGACCACAGGTGTCAAAGTCAAGGCCCGGGGGCCAGATGTGGCATATCAAAGCATATCAAGCATGTCAACTTTCATGCTTGCTCAAGTCTGAACCAAAATTTCAAATTGTAATCTGCCATCCACAATAAGAATGTTTGAAAAAGCCCCATTATTTTTGATTTCTGATTTACATCCATCAATTTGTTGTTCGCTGTGTACGTTCTACTCTATCTGGGGGTCATTAAACATTCACATGGTTTCACTGTAACTACACTGTAGCCCCCGACAAAAATGAGTTTGACACCCCAAAAAAGCAGTTTAGCATCATCCATCTAGGATACCTGCTTCCAAGTGGAGCTCATTTGGGCCCTGAAATTCACCTGAAATGTTAGCTTCCAACCAAAATGACTGCTTGATTAAGGGTACGGGTTCATCAGGTTTTTGTGTCTCAGCTGCCACCCTCCATGGAACTGTACCAGAACAGGCCACTAACACATAAGTGACCAGATAATAAAGTCTCAGTGAAGCAACATGTGGTTCATTGCCCAAGGTTATACTCGTACCACTTTTTTGTTTTCATTTCACAGCATGTACTATTGTATCAGTATAAATGTACAAGCACACAAGTCCGAAGCCCCGAAGGATACCTGTAGTGTTTGTTTCCACATACAAGATAAGTAGGCTGAATGAGGAATATTAGTGTTATTCATCAGTGCATCCACACACAACCACAGGCACTCTCACACTCTCACACTCACACACACGCGCACGCACGCACTATGCAGGTAATGCATTACCACAGCAGGAGTGCCTCAGTCGATATAAGTGAGACCACTGGGAAATAAGAGACCTCATAAAAGGCTTGTGCGTGTGCGGGCACGCATGTCTCCTTTCGCTCACCAGCAATTTAACGAGATCATCATTACAGTCTCGTTACCATGTTGACTCGATTCGGAAGGACAGACGTGCTTTTTCACCCCCAAAATGCACTTTATTGACTTGTACATGTCATGTAAATGGAAAATCCTCAAAGGTGCTGCAATTAAATGGTCGAAGAAAATCGGAAATTTCAAAGATCGACTTAAACGCAACAGTGTGTAAGAATGTCACTTTAAAATAACAGATGAATGATTGTGGTTCAAATTACAAGGTTTGAAGGCAAGTAAATAGATGCAGTGAATCCAACTCATGGTGAACAATTTTTCAAAAGGAGGCTGTAAGCTGTTTATTGCTTCTCTGAGATGAGTTTTATTTTTTATAAAAACAGTAATCACAGAATAAGGTAGAATTTAAAAATGTAAACATTTTTTGCCATGTTTTTTGCTTCAGTGCAATGGACATTGTGATTCTTGTGTTGTGCACGCCTTGGCCACCTGGGTGTCATAATATGGACAAATTAATCGAAGGATAAAGAATAGATGCCTGTGAATATTGTTATATTGTTGATCTACCTGTGTTGTTTAACCTTTTGTGTTCAAATATGGCTTGGTTAAAGACGTATAATGCCATTGTTTGCGTGTCTATGCTGTTTTGCATTGTGTGCTAGCACTTAGCTAAATTAACTCAAAGCAAAGCTATGTGGTTGTTTTGAATAGTTTGAGAGCAAACATCAAATAGAAGTGGCATTAAACACCTTGCAGCCTATTGTTTTAAAGAACCGTTCATCATTTGCCAAGCTGCTTCTCTTGTATAATGAGTGGAGTTGAGTTCACTGCCACCAGAAGGCGCTTACATTTTTGCACTTACATATTTTATCTTGAAAAACTGTCTCTCAACTCACTGCTGTACAGAGAAGTATTTTTACCGTCAGTGGAAGCATCCATTCTTGTCTTCAATAACACCTCCACCGAAAAAGTCTGCGGAAACAGTCTAAAATCCAACAAAGAGACAGACTGTAGCATACACACCAATCTACTCTACTGAGTGGTATTCTAGTAATAAAGGATCATTACAGCACTACAAAAACAGCATCTAATGATGACTTATGCTCCGTACCGTAGAATTAAATAAAAATTATATGGAGGAGGACATGTCATTATATCTGCAGCCCACTGTACAGAGTGGTAGAAGCAGCCGCCGTCGCTACGGCAACCAGTGGCGCATAAACGGATGATTAATATCAGCACATCTACTTTTCACACAGGGCGAAGGGGGGGCGGGGGGGGATTTTTCACTTGCAGACATTGTTGCGATGTCACCAGGCGGCATGTGATGATGCCATCAGAGCCTTGTTACATCAGGGTTCAGCTTTGAAGGCACACCAGCAGAGCATACATCGCCACGTGTCAGCTCCAGTGAGAACATACTTAGCGCTGGGGCTACGCTCGCTAGTCCCCATGGATGTCTACAGCGAACGCCTGTCCCGGCTGGTGGAGCACATCCCGCCAGAGATGCTGCCCTTTCTGCCCGATGTGGTGGTGGAGTGCATCCGCCTTCACGCCGCGTTGCCCGGGGCGTCACTGCGCAACCGGTCCGAGGCGGCGTTTTTGCGCTGGATGTGCTCGCAGATTGAAAGTTTAATAGCCAAAAAGGCACATTCGAGGGAGGGCAAGGGACTCGACCATCGGCCTCGCAGGCCTCAAGAGACGCTACGTGAGAGAAAGGGAGCCTATGCAACAAACGGGCATCAGCAGAACTCCGTCACGCCTCCTCACGTGCGTCACAGTCCTGAGGAGACCAAGGAGCTGATAAGGGAGAGAGCTGACAAAACGAAAGGAAACAACCGTAAGAGCCTAGCATCCCACATCCATCAGAGCCTTAATGAGACCGAGGACTCAAATGAAGCTGATAACCACCATATGCAGGACAGTCCTATGGAGACTAAGGGGCAAAGAAGAGAGAGAAAAGGACTTGATGAAAGGAATGGAAGCTACCACAAGCATTTGAGTGTTAAAGTGAAGGAGTCCATAAGAGTTGAAGACACAAATGGAAAGAAACGGAAACCCTTCACATACCAAACGTCCGACAGTTTTTCGGAGACTGAGGACTTCATGGAAGTTGATAAAACAAATGGTAACTACCAGCAACCTCCTGAATCCTACATGCATGACAGTCTAAACGACACTAGGGAGTTTATAGAAGTTGAAAACACAAATGGAAATAACGGAAAATCCCCGATATCCAACACGCATGACGATAGTGAGGAGACTATGGAACCATTAAAAAACACAAAAAGAAACCAGCCCCTTGCATCCCACATGCATTACGATCTTGATGAGCGGAAGGAGGTAAGGAGACACAAAACCACATTTGGCAACAATCACTTTGTCTCCCAGATGGGTGAAAAACTTCAAGAGACAAAGAAAAAACAAAATGGCAACAATCGTTGTGCCTCCCACATGGGTGATAATCATGAAGAGATGAAGGAGCCCAAAAGAATTCAAAACCTAAACAGAAACAATTGCATTGCATCCCACATGGGCGACAGTCTGAAGGACGCAATGGACTTAAAAAGAGCTGAAAACACAAACAGAAACAACCACAAAGCCCATGAATCCCATATCTATGATAGTCTACGGGAGAGTAAGGACTTCATGAGAGAGAGAAAAGGAGTCGAGAGGAGAAACAGAAACCCCCACACTCATCGAGACACTGCCGAGTTAATAGCAGCGGACAAAACTCGTGCAACCCACCGGAATCACCTTGCATCCCATACATACGACAGTTTTCGGGAGACTAAGGACCTGATAAGAGAGCGAAAAGGGGTCGATCAAAGAAATGGAAACAACCACTTTCCTGACACTTTTAAGGAGACTAAAAATGGAAACCACCGGAAGCCTGCCCTGTCCTACGCGCGTGACAATCTTAAAGAGACGAAGGAATTAACACGAGTGGATAAAACGAACGCCAACCAGCGGAAGCCTGCCCAGTCTAACATGCATGACATTCTTAAGGAGACTAAGGACAAAAGAGTGGATCAAACTAGCGGAAACCACCGGAAATCCACCCCACCCCACATGCAAAAGAGTCTCAAGGAGAGTAAGAAGATGCAAGAACGAGTGGAAATTCGTGCGTCTCGCCAGGACGATGATGGCTGTGAGACTAAAAAGCAGTGCAGAGGACCTGGAAGGTCTGACCCATCCCCTCGTCGGAATCATAGTCGAGAGAAGACGCCAAAGCGCAAACACAGGAAGTCGCCCGAGATTGTCTCGACAGACCGATGTCCGAGCTACCCCATGAAGTCGGTGTTCACCTACCTGAGTCTTATCGAGACGGACAGCGAAGGGACGCCGAATACGAGATACGATTGGACGCCGACCAGCTCTATCAGTCACCGGACCACCCCGAATACGAAGGAGCCGTCGCACTCCAAAGGTAGCAAAAGAGCCACAAAGGACTGGAAGACCGTGGGATCTTATACCTACCAGAACCTGAAGACTGACAAGATGATGTTTGAGAGATTGGGCGCGGGTAGGCGATTGGCATACGACCGCAAGTCCGTGTACGGGTCTTGTGTGAATGTCACCAAATTTAAAGACAAAATGCGAAACAGCTGGAAACCCGTGGGTCCTTATCAGAAGACGAAAACCGTGCCCAAGCACGTTCAGTTCCTTTTGGAAAGCGTCAGAGCCTGATGCGGGACGTCTTTAACGAATGGACGCAGAGTGTGATCTATGAGAGGCGCAACGAGACAGTCAGCTGTGAAAATTAATGTCTGGCGGGATTGTGAGGGTTGTATATGATAATAGGGTGTGTGCGCCTTGCACGCTATGCACACATTAAAAGTGACCCGTGATGACAGGCGATTTCCATAGGTTTCGATTGGGAATTTAAATTATAACAACCATCACTAGACTGTCACCAACGATTAAAGTTAACAGGATGACGGAAAAGCGCTACTCGCCAGACCCACGCCGCTAAATGGCGGCAGCAACCTTCAAAAAATGAGGCTGCCATCAATTCGCATTGGTTTCCCTGCAGTGGAAGGGGGATATCAGTTGGCAGCGGTAATGCGATAGTAAGCTGGTTTGCCAAACGCGAAGAGGGCCCACAGAAGAAGAAGGAAGGTTAAATCATGATTCGTGCCTGTGTTTTCCTTGTTTTTAGGTTATGTGGACAGTAAATGTGTGCACTTTGTTGAGAGTAACTTTCTTGAAGACAAAAAACATTTTGCAGGGTTTTTTTTTGGGGGGGGGGGGTTAGGTGGGGAGAGCTTTGATCTGAACTAATTAAACTTTTGGTTCTCAAACTGGCCAAAAAAACAAATGCTTACTATTGATTACTTTTTTTTTAATACAATCATGATTTCATTGTTTTAAATTCACATTGTAGAAAGCAGCAACTTTGACATTTGCATGTCAAGAAACATTTTCTGTGGGGTAATTTCAAACATTACAGTTTAAAATGAGGATTTCTGAATGGGTTGTGTGGTCTTTTGCCAATTTTTAATTTAATTTTTTTTTTAAATTAAAAGATCTGTCATGTAATTTTGAGAACATTTATTGTGCAGCCTGCAAAAGACAAAATCAAAAATCAGGCCTCCATTGTGAAAACAAACCAAAAACCTTACTGGTATAAATATATTATACTAAGATACTTTTAAGATTATAGGCCACTCCTTGCTCTAGGTTCATTTACAAAGTTGTAAGACTCAAAAATGGTGTGATTTTCTATTTGTGCTATGTGACTGACTGGCGACCAGTTCAAGGGTTGTCCGCCTCTCACCCCAAATCAGCTACACCTCACACACACGACCCGAATAATTGTTATACATGACGGGTGGGTGGATAGACGGGTGAACACTTGTATGGGTGACAGTGTTATTGAGGTTTTGAAAGAGGAGCTTCACGCTTGAGTTGTCACATGCAGACGGCCGCTGAGCTTGATTGCAAATGAGAAAGCATCCGGAGATGAAGGCTGAGACAATGAAGCGCTAACATGCGCAAACATTTACAGGGCTTAAGACAACACATTAGACACGTATTACAATTTTAAGGAACACTGTTAGATGACCTCGATTCGTAGAAGACTAAATTGTCTCATAGTTATGAAAATGTGCATTATGAAGATTAACTTGTCTTTGGTGTTTGTAAATACAAAAAAAAAAAGCTTAGGTTAGATTCAGTGAAGTGGTCTTCGATGTTTTCCAGTGATGACATACAATCCCCATCAGGACATACAGTTGAATATACTGAGTATACGGCCTTCTACAATCTTTTTTTCTATATCTACAGCCATGTACCAAATCGCCTGTGCATGTTGCATGTTAAATCACACTGTTTTTTTCTTCTTGAAATTCTTTTATTTTAGTTTTGATTAGTTTTACACTTAGTTTTAGGGGTTTTTTTTACATATGGAGTATTTACTGAGTACAAATTAAAATCAAGGTCACACAGTACAGTATAGTGCAAAGTAAACTACAATTACCAAATGACGGTTCAATTTTTTATTAATGGCCATAAAGTAATGCCAAAATAAATAATATTTAAAATAAACCCAGAATGGTCATGTAAGAAATTAATTGACAAAGATGAAAATGAAGGGTGTTTTCACTGTCATTTGAATTTCTTTTATGAACATAAAATGTAGTTTCAGTAATCATTTCTTTACAAGCACTCTCATTTTTATTTTATTTTAATGACAACTTTTTTTTAAATTTTAGTTTGTTAGTTTTCATTAACTATAATAACCTCAGTGTAAAGTAGCGGTTGTTTGAAGATTTCAGATTTTACCGTAACATCTATGCTAATTTCGATCTGCCCGTCAATGGCTTATCGCATTATATGTTAGCATTAAGCTAGCACACTTTTGTTAGCCAAAATATATGTGGTTTGGTCGAACATTTTGGTGTTAAAATGTCTGATCCACTTGTCAAATTAAAGCTCAAGCATGGCACCTTTGAGTTGGCAAGGGCTCAGATTATTTTTCTCTTCAATTCGTATTTTTCCATATTTTATTTTGTCAGTGAATGTGCAGCATGTGTCTTTCAAGTTGCACGGAGAATGTCACCGTCAGGTTGTTCACGCTTGAAAGAGCAACACAATGTCTGTTAATTTAAAGCAAAAATATGGCTTTTTCATTCTTGACATTCTTTCAGGTCATTGTATGTTTTTATAAAATGTTTTGTATGTTTTTATTAAATGTAGACTATATAATATTAAAGAGTATTTTTTTTCATATTAAAATACACACTCCAAGCATTTGTGTTGTTTTTTGGGGGGAGTTGGGTTTTTGCTTGCGGCATGAAAGTTTTCCTTCGGAACTTTCCCAGTGTTTGTATTCCACACTCATGTTGTACGTGACATATTAAGGAAATATCTGCTGCTGGATGGAAAAACAATGATTGTTATAATTCTATAACTGAATGCACTTTGCGAAATAACTTTTGCCATGATGCTTTGTTTCCCTTAAGTGGGTTATTTCCAGACGCTAACAGCTTATTGGCCACTGTGTGTAAAAGTGATGATCTTCATTTGCATATTTCACCAGTGTGGAATAGCGGTGCATCATTCACAGTGTATGCGTGCATGCACGGATGCATTCAACACAATAACCCTCGGCAACTTCTTTCCCGCTAACGTTGACAAATGGACAATGCCATCGAGCGTTGTGGCCGCCTTATTCGTATTTCTTAAATGAAACTGCAAAAGTTTGATGACGCGGCAAATCCCGAATGGCGGGAAATAAAGCTGCATGAATGCTGACAGGACGCACGGCGAAGCCACAGCATTTTGTAATGTTGTGGACTTATTTATTGAGAAATGGAATCAAAATAAATAAATTCCCCTCCTGCAGGTCATGTTTTTCCTGCCGAGAATACATAACGTCGCATGAATATTGCAAAAGCAATAAATAAAAGAGACAGACCGTGGAAAACTTTTTTTTTAAATCACTACTTGGGGCGGGGGCCAAGTGAAAAGGCAGAAAATCCATATATTGCATTCCATCATTTATTATTTGTACATATGTACTTTTTCAATTTTCTTTTCTTTTTTCTTTAATCCAAATAGACTCCTTATGTTTTTGTTTACTTGTATTTTATTTATATTTATTTACCTTCTTTTTGAGAAACTAATTTAATCCAAATAGTATAATTTTTTCTTTTTATTATAAGAATATATGTATATAAATATTTATTTATTTATATATTTAGTTTTGATGTATTTAATTTATTGTATACATTTTATTAATTAATTCATTAATTAAATGTATTTAATTTCTATTATTATTATTATTATTATGTTTTTGTTGTTAGTATTAGTAGTCGTATTTGCTTTGTTATCTATATTCTGGATTTATTTGCATATTTCAGTTATGTGCACTATTTATTTTTTTCTTTTAAATGATCATATTTGATAATTTTATTTAGATTTATATTCAATTTTTTTATATTTTGATATTTTTCTAGTTTTTTTTTAATAAAAATAATACATTTTGTAATTTTATTTTATTTTTGGGTTTCAGATGATATATGATATGAGATGATATGATATTATTAGTTAGACAAAGGCAATTTTATAAAATAACAAATTTTGGAGTGCTAAATCTGTCTTTTAATGAAATGATGTAATCTTGTGGTCTGCAATACAGCTCAATTTGGTTTCAATACCGATTCTGATATTGAAAGACATACTGACCCATATTTGATGAAAGTGCAGCTGTGCAGCCAAGGAGAAAAAAAAAAATCTTGATTTCATGACACCTGTATCCATCAATAAATACCAACGTTAGTCTTGATATTTTGATCGATCCGCTGACTACTCCTGTTCGGATTACATAGTGTGACATATATTTTTTATTGGACAATGATAAACTGCACTACGACGGTGAGCAAGTCTATTCAGGAAACCCGACATTGAACGCCATGTAGCATTGTGGGAAAGTCATTAGGTTTGGTGCCCATTTGTCTTTCAGAGTGCGCATTTCTGCTGCCGCGTGTTTACAGTGCAAACACATTTTCCGCTTCGCACGCACATCTCACGTCGCGCAGTTGAAATTCATACGTGACATACATTATAAACCATATCCAGTGGCATACTAGTCTCATATAGTCAGCTTAATGCATGTTTGTGTTGCAAACACTCATGAACAATGTCTGTTGAAGCCATTTTCCATTGTTTTGGAAATTTCTGTTAGTCCACGTGAGACGAAGAAATAAGCGTACGGTAATCCTTCGTATTGTAATTCGGAATTGGATTGATATTGCCATTACAAATATTACTTTGGATTTGTTTATAAACTCATTCACTCCCAAAGACGTTTCTAAACGTCTTTTCACACTTGGTCTAGAATTGGCTGGTACTGAATGAGTTAATTTTTTTTTTTTTAATCAGACTTTCTGCAATTGATTAATCCAAAAAAACTCAAGCTCCACTCTATTAGAATTATGAGTATTTTTCCCCAAAGCATTCTGTTCAAAAGAAGCAACAACAACAAAAATGAGCATTTTAGGTTACTGATTTGTGAGTTCAACTGTGAACTCGTGAACAATGAACGAATTCAGTATTTTAAATTGGGATTTTTGGAGGACCTCGGTAGAGGTATACGCTCCAATGAGTGCCTATTGTATGTCACCATTTTCTCTTTGCGTTCCGTCCACGCTTGGCATTTTGCCGAACGCATGACTGCGGCACGCCTCGTTAGCATGCATTCTTAGCGCTCTGACATTTCTTACCAGGCCGGCGAAACGGCGAGGAGATTGCCGTGACCTTGAAGAGATGTCATGGCTTGAAGCCTACATGGGGGTTTTTTTTCCACCCTCGTCTAAAATGCATAATCACCATGTGGAAAATCCAACAATTAGTTTTAAAAAAAATTTAAACATTGAGAAATACCAATGCAACTTTTGATCAAGGTTGCAGGTGAATCAATTGTGACCCGTGGACATTCATCATTGTACATGTACACGCACCTGCTAGGCCTCGGCCTTAGATGGCACACCTCAGTCACAGTGTGCGCGCAAAGCTGACAGCGTATAGATAATACGACACACAAACACGAATTAGCATATTCAGCAGCTGGAGGGAAATAGCTAGCGCTGGGGGAGGATGGGTGGGAATGGTGCTCATGAGGAGATATGCTGAGTAGAACAATTTCTTTCCCCGCAAAAGTCAAAGACAATGTCTTTGATGGAGCAATTCGAACTTTTTCAAAACATTTAACCCTTTCATGCACCCTGTAACCTGATAACACGATAAACTGTCCATTGTCGTCACCGCTGTCCCTGAAAGGGTTAAACACAACACTGAATCACATTTGGGGGTGGGGAGTAACAACTGAAACACGATTTGTTTTTAGCCCCATTGAACTTAAACTTTTTTTAAAAATAAAGACTTGAAACTGTCATCGATATTTACACACACACACACAAAAAAAAAAAACAGGTGTGTTAGTTTCAATGAAGGTCTCGTTATCCTGTCATGTTTTCACGCCAAGTGTCTTGTAAACACGCTTGAATGTACGTTTTGAAGTAACATTAAGAGACAATAGTGATTGGGGTTTTTTTTCTTCCTTTTGTTGTTTTAACTGCAGGAACTCCCTCTTCCAGTTGCTTTTCACTTGCCTGTCATGATCGATGCCTACAATTTAAAACAAACAACAATCAGGCCAGAGTTGCCACAGCCTTGACGTGACCTAAAGAAACCCCGAGGCCGCAACAGGAGCACCAACACGTCGCCCGACAAACAACAGCAGACACAACAGCGAGGAAACGACAGAATGTAAATCATGAATACAAGTTTCACAAATAATAAATTCAAACCAAATCCACCATTCCACCTTGAACATTCAACACCAAAACATGTGGCAGCAGCACATGGTGTTGCTGTATAGATGGATGAGAGGATAAAGTGGCTACTATAGCAGTGTGTGTGTGTGTGTGTGTGTGTGTGTGTGTGTGTGTGTGTGTGTGTGTGTGTGTTTATGGTACACCATTCAATTCCACTAAGTGCAGCAAGCAGGGAGACGCTTTTTCATCCAAAGCATAAAGATGGAAGAGAATACAGATTGCTAGCTAAATGCGAGCACTACAACACACACGCGCACACACACACACGCACACACACACATTTTCACAAGCAAGCATTTTATCATTGGAAAAATAGTGTTTGGAGCACAGCCTGGCCATGTAATAGCCAGATTGCAGCTTGAGGAGAAAAGATAAGTGTCCACAGTGTGTTGGACACTCAAGTCTGGATCTGAAATAAATAAGAGAGAGAGAGCCAATACAATAAAATGGAATACAGGTGCCTATGTTTGTAGATTTACAGCGAAGTATTTGGACAAAATTATCGATTGAATTTTATTTTAATAAAACAATCAAACAAAAACTTGACCTGACCAATTCAAAGTACAATAACGTGAATTTCATTCCATTTTAATAAATATTGGTTCAATTCCAGCTCGGGCCTCCCTGTGTGGAGTTTGCATGTTCTCCCCGGGGCCTGCGTGGGTTTTCTCCGGGTACTCCGGTTTCCTCCCACATTCCAAAAACATGCATGGTCGGTTGATTGAATACTCGAAATTCTCCCTTGTGAGTGTGAGCGCGGATGGTTGTTCGTCTGTGTGTGCCCTGCGATAGGCTGGCAACCGGTTCAGGGTGTCCCCCGCCTACTGCCCGAAGACGACTCGGATGGGCTCCAGCACAGAAGTTGACCTGAGCAATTGCTATGTTATTCTTGACCTTATTAATCATCATAATAGCATCATAAAATAGATTCTCTTCTTTGAAAAAAATAAAGTCGGTGAAGCTCAGGATAAAAGTGTCCATTTTTCCGTGTGTTTTAAATTCTCATTGAAATACACAAAATGATGGTCCTAACTTGATGTACAAGAGATGCTGAATGTACGCATGAATTTGGCGCTTTGCTTGGGGGACGGTTGTTACATAAGCCTCCGCTTTCAAATCACCTGTCAGCTGACATTGCCCCCTGGTGGCCAGAGTGATACATCTCCCTTTTATGAACGTTGCTCATTCAAGCGGTGATTTTTTTGTTTTCCCCTCTCTCTCGCTCTCCTGCATTCCCATTGATCAAGATAAACTCAAGTGACGGAGCAGCGGCCCCAGCGGAGGAAACCAAAACTGGGTTGACAGCCACGCGCCACGCCCTTGCAACATGGAAGATGAGACGTCTTCCCGGCTTCCGCTGTAGCGATTGTTTTTTTTTTTGTTTTTTTTGTCCATCCTATTTGCCTTCATTGAATGGTCTTTGATGTTTCCCCAAATACATGGTACATTTACAAAAATATTAGGAACAGCTCTGAATATGATACGGCGGTGACCAAGGCAAGCGGGTCACAAGATGGATGGACTATCAGAAATGAACAAAAAATGGAGGGGGGAAAAAAGAAGGATGAAGAGATTATGAAAAATGGAGTGATTAGGAAGAGGTGAAGCATGAAGGAAGACGGGAGAGAAGTGGTGGGGGGGAGACCCTGATGCATTTGGTGTCAACTCCTGACTTTCTGGATGTTTTTCTTAACGTCAAGAAAAGTGAGTGTATTCATTTAAGAGTACTTACGACTATTGACTATATTTAATAAGTGAGTGCCACGTTACATATGAAAAAACGAATCTTTTATAGACAATAAAAAACATTCATTAATTTTTTTACATTACCCGTTTTCTTGATAGTCATGCTACAGATGCTAAGCTAACCAGGCTACTGTACTTGCTCTAGTAGTCAGTATCAGAGCGACAGCTGTAGCCTTTCGCGGTTAGAAGTTAGCCACGAGCCATATATATGTGTGTGCGTGTTGACTTGACAAATTGTGCCTGCTCGGAATTCCTCAGAAAGCAAATCAGCTTCTGCATCTGCAAGGAAATGGATCTGTCACATCAGCTAAACTGATGGATTACAACTTCCTGCATACATATGTAAAGCATACACATATACAATATATTTATTTGTGCTCTTTGTGTGTGTGCTTGTGTCCGCATTTTTAATGGTGGCAGTTGCGTGCCGACTCCCATTTAACATTGGTTCGAATGTCATTGGTGAATTCCGAACACAGCCACATCCGAGGTTATAAAAAGGGTGTGCACACTTGTGCAAACACATGAACTCAGGTTGTTGGTGCTTGCTTCGCCTTTCAAAAAGATTTTTTCAATTACGTTGAAGAGGTTGCCAAAAATATTTTTCAATAAATTATCAAATTTTTATCTCACAAACCCTGGCATTAAAAAAGGGGTGTGTAGACTTTTGGAGCTACTGTATATGATCTGTGTTTGTTCATGTAATGGCACATGATCTACTGGCCTGATTTTATGGCTCACAAAAGCACACTCCACAGCACGTATAAGCAATCAGGTATGACAGTGATTTCGAGGGTGACACACACACGCATGCACAGACACGCGCACACACACACACATGCACGCGCGCACAAACCTCCCCATGCAACTCTGATGGAGAGATCAACATCATTGCACCAATGGCTTCTGTCAATGACTCCTGAAATTGTTCTGAGGGTGAGAAAGTGAGGAACACATACACATTTTATCTAAAATACACACACACACACACACACACAAACACACACACACTATTCCTACGCTGCCCCCCTTTGCCCCCACCTTCCCGGGGGTTGAAAGCAGGGAGCCAAAGCCATGAACGAATCAACAAATTAAGTATGCGGAAAGAATTAATGAATGAATGATGGAGAATGACCGGACCCGAAAACGATTGACTGACTGAATGAATGAAGGTCAAATCATGATAATGCTAGGAACAAGGAAAGACCAAATGAATTCATGAAAGATGGACAATTATCACGCAAAATGGAAACTAGAATGAAAGCAGCTAATACAGTAAATAAATGTGGATGGATAATGGTTATGAAAAGGGATGCCGACACTGTACTTGTGCCCATTAAAACGCTCTGATACTATGACACTGATACGACTTCAAATTAATTTAAAAACATTTTTAAGAAAAGATACATTTTAATTAAATTAATTATGGCGGGTTAAAATTTTCGCTGGTTTTCACACATTGACGCAGCACATCAACACACTGAAAGGTTAAAGTTCTTTTTTCTTTTGTCCTATTTTAAATCTATCTAAGCTACTATTAGCCTCATCCGAGCTAGTGCTAAGCTAGTTTGTCTCTCCGGTCTGGCATCTTCGTTTGAAAACTCCCTTTGTTGTGTTGCTAGCACAGTGTTAGCCGGCCAATAGCTGAGGCGTTAGCCAGGTGTTAGCTAGCCAAATATATCTGTTAGTAGGACTCTGTGAGCCGGGTAAACATTCCTATAACTACATCCGGGCGTCAGCTCAAATGTAGCTCGTACGTACTTTTCACACCTGCGCACTCTCCACGTAGATAGGGTACAACCCTCCCTGACGAAAATATCTTATGATGCATTCTGACTCGCAGGGGAAAATTCTGATTCAGTATTCATTTTCTATGGCCAAGTCGTACTCCTACTTAACCTAAAAAAAATGTGGTCTTGGTGGATCCCTAGATATGAACAAACAAATGAGAAAAACAGTATAATAAAGACATTAAAAAAAGATACATAAAGATTGGAATTAGCTTCTCTTTTCACACAACTTGGCATCACACTTAGTGGCAAGTCACAAAGACAGGAGACATTCAAGGTCGCAAACGCTACTGTGTAAACGTGTGATTCAAAGTGAAGCGGAAAGGGGAGGTCATAAATCAAAGTGTCGGCATCCCTGCCATGCTCACCTGAAAGCGTCACAACTTCTTAACGTCCACCAAGTTTCCCACTCACAAGTTTAAGGCAGCCACTGATTTGACCTTCAAGGGAAGGTGAACGCCATGTTGCTTGATTGTCCTGCACACTTATGGAAGGAAACTAAAGGGCCACACAAAATATAAATTTTTTAAAAATGGGGAAACGCTATAAAATGAAACTTGAATTTTATGAGGGAAAAAAGTGATGATTTTACTGAAAAAAGTTGCATGTTAACATGAGGAATCATAATGTTACAAGATAACATGTTTTTACAAGATTAAAAGTCATAGTAACAAATTTTATGGAAAAGTTGTCATGTTATAAGAAACAAGATGTAATTTTAGAAAAAAATGTAATATTTCCACAAGAGGGGATATGGAATGTTACATGATTAAAAAGTTGAAAATCCCATAGGAAAGTCAGTAAGGTTTTTTACAACAGAAGAAAAAAAACTAAATCTGAAATTTGATGAGAAACGTGAGGAGAAAAAAAAATGATGTTGAAAAACCATAAGTCCCATTTTTGTGACAAAAAAAATATTTTACAGTTACACAGTTACAGTTGTATCGTGAATAATAAAAAAAGTGACATTTTCCGACACATGAGCTACGGGAAAAAACGTAAGCATCAATAGAATGTCCCATTTTTGCGATAATTTCTTCTTTTATGTTATGCAGTTAGTCGTATTTTTTTACAACAAAAAACAAAAAAAGTCTGAATTTTCCGAGAAAAAACGGGACGAGATTGATTTTCATGACAAGTATCAAAGCAAAGAATGTGATTTTATTAGCTTGCAACTTATCGAAAGATGTACTCTGTCGGAGTTAAACGTTTTTTTTTCGCCGTTTTTTTTTTTTAAGGCATACCGAAAACTCATCCATTAGTTGTAATGCTTATTGTTTGTCTTGCTTGCTCCCGTTATAAATATTACATAAACTGTGCAGCTCACAAAAAAAAGCTCCACTCATCACTCTGTTGACAAGCTGATAATAACGTGGCTTTACGGCCACTGGCTCCCGTATTCCTGTGAATACGTCAATGATTCATGGCTCATGGCTCGCGTCCCCGTTGTTATGCCCACAACCCAAAGTCTTTGTTTGATGTTTTCATCTGCGCACTGATTGTTTTTAGTCTCACGGGGGAGCAAAACATTACATGTTACCTCAAACACTATTGCTTTTGCAAGGCTAAGGCATAAGATAAAGCTGTCTGACTGGAATGGAAATCACAGGGATGTGTCATGATGAAGCAGCATGTGGCTCGCTAGCTGAGGTTATTATCAGTTCCAAGAACTGTATGGGTTTTTTTGGGGGGGTTTTCTTTTGGAAGTAGTATCAAGCAATTGGTCAAAGCAACTGACGCAGGCCATTTTGCAGGGTCTCAGTGTGAAAGAGGCTGACAGTGTCTACTTTGTATGATTGCTTCACACATTCTCATCAAGAGGGAAAGTCCCAAAGCTGAGCAGGAATTAATCCATCTTGGAGCATCCATTTGTCCGTTTGTGTCATGTTTGAGGATGTTTGCCTGCAAAATTACTTATTGATTTTTTTGGGGAGGACTTAGCAGCTCTCGTTCTCTCATCTGGCCTTTCGCTCTCTCGCTTATTGACTTTTTTAGTGCGTTAACACCATCACTTTCATGTCGGCTCTGTTGGAAATGTTTGTGATTTATCTTAGTGCTGAATGCTTTTTATTACATGAAGTGGTGGCAACAGAAAAAAAGGGGTGGGGGGGGGGGGACAAAAGAACACAGTTGAGTTAGTCTGTAAGCTTAAGTGTCGCAAGATTTGCCGACATCCTTATTTCACAGTAATTTCATTTCATGCTCTGTGGTTATCGTCACACATTTTTCCTCTTGGTCATCACTGGTATTGTTCTGTGGGGGCATCACCGGGAAAACAAAAACTAAAATCACTATGAAGTCACTAATAACTTTTGATCCATTGGCCATTAACTGATGACGTTTTTGTTATTTTTGCTTTTGTTTTTCAAATTTGCTTCATGAATTATTTTTTAAACATGGTAATATAAACATCATTTTTAGAGTTTATACTTTGATTTTCATTTTTACATTTATTCTAATTTTAAAAGAGATTTTTTTAATCTTGACATTTTTTACATTTTTTTATTTTAATGTAAATTCTACTTTTAAATTGTTACTTTTAATTTTGTATTTTTTATTTCAATTCTTAATTTTAATTTGTAGAATTATGTTTGTTTTATTTTCAAATTTCTATTTTATTTAAATTCAAAATTAATATTTGAATGTTTTTTTATGATGTTAACTTTTTTTTTTTCTTTTTATATCGCCGCCCTCGCCACATGATCGTAATAATATCGTATTGCGGTGACGTTTGCCTACTACAGCATTTAGCAGGCCACTGCCCTCTGATATGGCCTCGAGTTGTATTTACAGAGCCATCATAAATAGATGTACTCGAGACGATGAAAGAATCGCTGGGCTGTCTGACATTGGCAAAGACTGGGACTCGGACCACCGTGGGATAGTGATGTACTCATATTAATCGCGGTGTACATGCTTTTTCACCCCCAAGCCAAAAAGCGCATAGTAGCCACACGTCAAAGAGAATTAAAATTACCCCTCTCGAGGGCAAATGAAGGCCATCATCTCTGACTTGCTGCACGGTAGCTGCTTCATATGCTTTGGATTTGAGGCCAAAACTGCCATTAAAAGAGGAGCAAACTGATTTTGTGTGCAACTTGGGTTCTTATACTGTACTCTGCGGACAAAGGTGAAAACAAAAAAAGGCATGCCATTCCACAGCGGTAACGTTCTCTAAGAATTGTACATGGGTGGGTTGATGAGTTTGTTTTTGCACACCAGACTCAACCAAGCATGCTTTTGATGCATGAGGAAAATGTCTCCATGGTAAAATGTGAAAATACAATGTAAAATATACACCTGAAATTTAAAAAATAAATCATACAATACAATACAATACAATACATGCTGATTTATATAGCGCTTTCACAACAGCGGCAGCTGTAACAAAGCGCTTAACAAAACAGTTAACATAAAGTAAAATAATCAACACAACACAACATAATACACGGACAGTCGTGTTTTATATCAAGTCAGAAAAGCCAAATAATGCCTTGAAGTTAATTCTTTGTGTTTATGCAATGTGACATCACAACTCAAGCTTTCAGTGCCTGTTGGCCTGGTTGTGATACCCACTACATTTCGAAGCTATAGGGGAAGATAACATGACACAACAGTTTACTCATCATCAAGAAGATACAGTGTGAGACGCACTCGCAGAACTTGTACTTAAAACACATAATGACATCGTCCCGAAAGTAGAAGCTTTACATCGACCGTTAGCCCGCTGCTAAACAATTACAAAGATTACCCGTTTGGCCAGAAGTGGAAAGTCAATGGCGGTGCATTTAAGCTTGGATTCATGAAAATGACTTTTGTTGTTATTCAAGATGCCAGGGGAAGAATATTGATCCCAAATCCAAGGCACTATTGTTACATAATGACTCACATTAGCATTCATCTGACCAGAAATAGGCATAACCTGGCCTTTTGTATTCACATGTAGCACTGCAGGCTAACACACTGCATTTATTTCATAATTAAAATGAACTATTCAACACACCCAATTATAAACTTTTTTTTTGTACTTCCACTACAAATGAACTCACCCACCCATCCATTTTGAAAATCCAATATGGCACTTAAACACAAACAATTGTTCTCCAATGATGGAAAATTAATAATCCGCGCAAATCCGTTTATTGTATGACAATGGAGTTACAGAGATGTGTTTATTTGCAGCGTTTTGGTAGCTGAGTTTAACAACAATTTCCCTTAATGTCATCCCCCTCGACGACTTGAATTCAATCCGCATGTTCTAATTGTTCCTTGTCTCTTGATGGGATAATTAATGCCAAATGGGAGAAATGAGGCTCTGCGGGGTCTTGCATATGCAGTCAATCATCACAAAAGCCTTTGACTGAAAGAGTCTCTTTTTTTTTTTTCTTCAGATTTTCATACTAAGATAATGAGCTGAAAGGGTTCAAGTGCATGCCATTCCTTTTGGCCTTACCTGTAGCCTCTATAGTTAACCTCACTTGGGTTGCGGGTGAGCTGGAGCCCATGCCAGAAGACTTTGTGCAAACACCCGACTCTAGGCTGGTTGCCAGCCAAACGCAGGGCACGTATAGACAAACAACCATTTACACCGATGGACAGTTGAGACGTCAACTAACCTTACACGTTCTTTTCTGCATTGCTACTATTCTGCCAACATGGCTGCGTAAACAAGCACACGCTCGGATCGGTAAAGTGACATCCGGGGCTCAATTAAATTCAACTCAACACTCCCACCTGCTGGCTGGGGCGACGTACATACCAGACTCCAACGTGTACTTCGAGTCGTTTTTCTGGCGAATAAAGACGCAAGGACACACACATTCATTAGATAAATTTAGAGAGACTGTTGAACCACAGCATATGCAATAGTTGTGTGATAGAACGTTAAATATTGGTGATGTAATGAGGAATCACCTGTGTAAAGCCACAGGCCGTTGTGCGAGGTTGCTTTGAAACAGGAAAGGAGCGATGATACACCTGGCTCTCGCAGGTGCTCTTCCTGTGCATTTGAACAGGAAATGTGAAAATTCTGCAAATTTAATGATGAAATTATTGAATTGAAAAGAAAAATTAATGAAAAGCACGGACCATAGAACAAAAAGGGAACTTTTTTTAATGTTCTCGTGCAGAGAAAGGAAAGAACACCAACAGTGCTGCCTCCCTTACATGCCCTGACCACACTCCCCTGTCCAAATTGAAGTACAGTGCAGTTAAATAATTCATATTCGTTTCCTGATGTCACGGCATCTGTCAACAGGCAAAAAGTCAGACTCGCATGTTTTTATTTTGTTCATAAATGAATTCATACAAAGAATTGTAAATGCTTGGTGTAATAAAACTTAACAACATCACTTACCACGTGCTAATAGTAAATAAGGAAAAATAAAACAATTTTAAAATGGGTACGCCGCTGTTTCCTGATTTTTGAACAGGCGGCGCTCAGCCACCTGACTTCCGCTTTTTGCGGACCCGTCAGAAATCCAACATGGCGGCAGCCGTACGTGTATGTTGTGCCCTCCGCATCGTTGCTGGAGGTGAAGTATTTGTCATTTATGTACTTTTGTGGGTTACTTGGAGGCCCCTTTATGATGTTTGTGATTCAAAATGTGACATCTGCTGTTCAATTGGGAGAGATCCTGCTAAATCTGTCATTTAGGGCTGCCGATTTGACCGTATGGTAATGGTCTACCTATTATTAAGGCGGCTGGCTGTCCTTATTTTTGCTCATGCCATTGTAGTGCATATAATGTAATGGAGACGAAATCCAAAGCGTACACTTGCACTAACGCTGACTGTCTGTATTTGTCTAATCACAGCTGCGTGTCTCCTCAGGTGCAGCTCCTCTCCGCGCGGTATCGGGCGACCTCCATGGATCCCAGCTTCTCAGTCGAACGACCCCCGCACTTCCTCTTGTGCCTGCTGCGTGTTGGCAACAAAGCAGACATGGCAGCTTCTTCAACAAGCGTAAGGATAAATGTGATCATCAGCACATAAAGCATTACCTGTGGTTCCCATTCAAAATGCATTTGAGTAAATTAACACCGCTGCGACCTGATCCTGTCGTCCAAATTATTAGGGACTTGCTGTTTTCATAAATTTTCCCCTAATAGCACTGAAAAAAACAACTATAATGTCAAAGCTGATCATATGCTAAAGAGTGTTGTTGTTTGCATGCATGCGCATACCCAGTGACAGCCGAAGACCTTTGGAAAGGCGTGTTGGCCGAGTCGGGGGCCGGTGCCAGGAAGGGCAGAGGGAAGCGAACCAAACGCAAGCTGAGGCGGGATCTGAACCGAGGCCAGACCATCGGAGAAGGTGAGGAAGACTTTGGACCTCTCAAGTGAGCAAGAGTGAACCTTTTAGAGACCATTTTGTCCCTGTCTTGACTGCATAGGTCAAGGAGGCTTCCTGTGGCCCGGTTTGAATGTGCCCGTGTTGAAAGACGGCACCGTGCAGAGTATGAGCCGCAGAGGCCAGGCTGAGCAGCAGGAAGTGCAGGCTGAACTAGGTACATGCGTGTGCGCGCGCACACACACACACACACACACACACACCTACACACACACACACACACACACACACACAAACAACAACACATGTACATTATCCTTCTATACACATTTTTAAAAGTTTTCTGCACCTGTATACACACGATGTACGGCCCCCCTCGACATGTACACACACACACACACACAAGCTCTTTTCTTGATGTTTGTGAACTAAACTATGAGTCGATGTTGTTTTCTCCCATGCAGTGCGCCAGCGTGATGAGTGGGAGAGGAAGAGGAAGATGAAGGTGAAGCGGGAACGAGGATGGACGGGGAACTCCTGGGGCGGCGTCAGTCTTGGCCCCCCTGATCCTGGACCTAATGGAGGTAATGGTCACTTTTTTTTTTTAAGTCCCAAATCCACATTTTTTTAAACTGTATAATTTATACATTTTTTGACTTGCTATACGATATTTGGAAAAGGGGGGAGGGGTAGTGTATACTCCTTTTTCATCATATGCACAGCAAAGCTTGTGTGGTCTCCCCCCCCCCTTTTTTTTTTTCTCAACCACACTGGCGTGCTCGCTGCTAACAAGCACTCGCACGTTGTTTAAAAAAAAAAAAAAAGAGGGAAAGAAATCCACAAGAGGCCTGCACGCTGGATGTGAAGTGCACCGAGCTGGAACTGCCTCTGATCAGCTCCACACTCTACTGCGAAATTGTGTGTGTGTGTGTGTGTGTGTGTGTGTGTGTGTGTGTGTGTGTGTGTGTGTGTGTGTGTGAGAGAGTGTGTGTATATATATCGCGAGAGAAAGAGAGAGAGAGTATTTTAAGTTTCAGATGCAAGTGATTTGAGTGAGGAACACGGT
>CAAKHF010017871.1:0-14557 GCA_901007745.1 Hippocampus kuda | reverse complement strand
TGCGATTTGCTGGCAAAAAGTTCAGGGTGTACCCCGCCTACTGCCCAAAGACTGCTGGGATAGGCTCCAGCGACCCTCGTGAGGAAAAGCAGTAAGTGATAATGGATGGATGGATGGATGGATGGATATGTGTTTTCAGACACACACACACACACACACACACGCACGCACGCACGCACACACGCATGCACACACACACACACACACACACACACACACGCGCACACACACACACACACACACACACACACACACACACACACACACACACACACACACACACACACGGGTGGTTACTTATTACTTGGGTCAGCTTGCTTCGTACTTGACCGAAGATCGACTTTTGAAGTGACGAACCTCCTGCGACCGACCCGATCACGCACGTGCAAGCATATACTCACGCACACACACACACACGCACACACGCGGGCGCCCCACCATGCACACGTGCGCATATGCAAGCACGCACGCACGCCGAGATGAGTGACAGCCGGAACGTCACCGGACATGAACGGAATCGAAACACACAGACACACAAAGTTTTTTTCACCCCCTATTTCCTCCTCCCATTGTTCACGCTCGATTTGGGACCAGTCCGCTGACTCCGAGTTGATCGCGATTGATGTATTGGACACTCCTGCCTTAAAATCGAAGGTAATTCGCTGACGAGCTCAGCGTTTAGCGCTGAGCACCATTGTTTGCACATGAGCGGTGATTCAGTTGTCATCTGATTGGTTGCCCTGTATGTCAATCAAGTAACGGGATTGATGATAGGCTGATGTAGTAAGTTCTGTGTATTTAACGCCGTTGTTTGAATGGCAGCACCACTGCCGAGGCGTTTTCGACGCTTGTCATTTGAATGCCCGAGAGCCGCATTGAGCCGGTCAAAGAGCCCTGGCCTACACAGTTCCAAGTAACGACTGACTTGTTTTCCAGACTCTGAGGAAGTGCTGTCACAAATCGTTTCTACTTGTTACAGAGACAGCAGTGTCCTGATGCAATGTTCAATCGCTGATTAAGGGCGCTTAAAAACTACTTCATTACACTGACACTGTATTGTACGGCGCCTGTTGCTAGCGGTTAGCAGCGGCTAACAGTGATGGCGAGAGCTGTCGGAATCCTTTTCAAAGGCAGTTTATTCGATGCTTTGATGCTGACAGCATGACAAAGTTGCCATTCCTGCTGATCCATATTTGTATTTATATTGCACTTAATTGAACAGTGTTTTTTTTTTCTTCTTTCTACCCACAATCTTGCTGCTGTAGGCTGTAAATTTCCCCAGTGTGGGACAAATAAAGGATATCTTAAATCTTAAATCTTAAATGTCATTCGATGTCTTTGTGGCTCGTGTGATATCATTTGACCGAGGCTACATTGTAAAGAAGAAAAAACGTTATTTCTGATTTTTTTAGATTTTAGCTGCAGGTAAGGGAAGTATTTCAGGCTTCTTTTGTGTTATGTTTGACTGCCACTGTTTCATTTAATGTTTTTTTTTAAATTGTGGAATTAAGGAACAGTAATATTATCCTTGGCGTGAACTGTGTCGCCCTTGTGTGTGTCGCGTGCATTTTGATCCAGAACTACCATTGTTTTCTCAATTCACACTTTTTTTCCATTTTACAGGGCCGAAAAAAGCCCGTGCGCGTGCGTGTGTGTGTGTGGGTGGGTGGGTGTGTAACTTGAGCAGGCAAGCACGTCTGCATGTAAGCCAAATGATGGGCCATTTTTATAATGTGTGGAGTAAATGAGCTTAGCAATGCGCACATTTTTGATCCCGGACATTTTCTTTATTACCAAAGCTATGGGATTTTTAGATTACATATAATATAACGTAAATCTCTTCTGAGAAAAAGCTAAAGGCCGCTCAATGTCGGGTTTTGTTACCCCGAACAAAATCAGGTCACTCTGATAAGGTCTGCGCATCAGTTGTTGTTCCGGTCGTATCAGTTACATGCCGATGTGTTTGCATAAAACTGATTACTCCGTGTGCCGAGAGCTTTAGGAGATATGTTGCTGACTTTTATTTTACACTTCAATGAGTTGACTGTAATGGCATCTGATAAACTGTTACAAAAAAGTATATAATAACGATTTAATTGTGTCATGCCCCTCAATTAAGGTTAAATGTTATTTGTGTATTTCAAATAAATTACCAGTGGTGGCCTTGGACAGTGTTTCCAAAACTGAAGTCTCTGGCCCCAAAATGTTTGTGAACCCCTGGCCTACAATGCGCCTCATGCACTAGTGAACTGTCAGAGAAAACATGCGTTCAAAGAGCAGCCGGTGTTGGCAGGTGTCAGTAGTTCACAGGATGGTGTTGCCGCAAGCTGACAATGATTTGTTTTCACGCCACTCAAGAGTTTGTAAGTTTTTCAGGATCCTCTCCACCTTTTCTCTTCGATAAGAACAACGGAGTCTACACATGAGTCACTTCAATACACAATCATGCAGCGGAGTAATAAGTGAACATTAGGAATTATTTGTGAATTAGTTTTCAATTTTTGCTTTTGCATACACCGTGCTAGAAGCACATTTTCCAAATAATTGTGAACAGTTAAGTGTTATGTTATAAAGTGTTTTTATTGCAATGAGTGGGCGTAAAGACATCATGCTCTTTTTTCCAAAATCTATACAGTATTACAAGTGCAAAAGTTCCGAGGTTTTTACAAAGAGCCACATTGAAAAAGAGGCAGTAGTTATGCTAAGAGCGTCAAAGTGGCAGGCAGGTTCCTTATCTTTCAGCAGTTGGGATGTAACAAAAACAGATGTGAATCAGAATTTTGTTTATTTTTGGGCATTCGCATGAATCAATTAAACCCACTTGTTCCACTTTAACTCTTTCAATGCTGGCCATTAAAAAAAAAAAAAAAAAAAGACAGATAACCTATTGCATACTAGACAAAAAGAGCATTCTGACCAGTCTTTCAAAGCTCTTATATCTATGTTGTGAAAGTGTTATGTAAATAAAGATGTACTCTATTGTATGACTTTTATGACTATTGGTATGTAAACACAGAAATTACCGAACTAAGGATTCGACTATTATTATTATTTTTTAATTAGTTTTGTTTTGTTGTTCATCACCCAAAAAAAGTATAGTCAAACCTCGGTTTTCGAACGTCTCTGTTCTCGACCAAATCGGTTTTCGACCAAAAATCTTGAGTTTTTTATGCCTTGGATGACGACCGAATTTCGGTTCTCGAACAAACTGAGCACACTTGAATGCGACACTTGATTCCTCTCACCTTCCTTACACGAGGAAGTGACGCTTCCTCGGGTAGAAGAGGAAGTGAAGCTTCCTTATTTAGCGTTCCATGGTGAACAGACGTGTTCAATAAAGATTTTTTTTTTTTAAAGCGCTTGGTTTCGGTTTTCGAACAAATCAGTTTTCGAACAGCCTTCTGGAACGGATTATGGTCGAAAACCGAGATATGACTGTATGCTTCTACATAACTGTACTCCATTTTTTATATTCAGCATTAGAACATTGGTTGGTTTCACTCAAATCACCTATTTTGGAGCCAAAAATGCAGAAGTTTTATGTGAAAATATACAGTATATTTTATACACAACAGTGACTTTTATATTAATAATTCTGAAGTTAAGCTTGAAACATCTTAAGTCCTTTTCCAACAACAATGAAAAGGTGTTTTTGATGGCAAAATAAAGTATTGACAATTAATCACATTTGGAACAATTTTATATTTACCCGCAGAAAATCCACACACAGGCCCGGGGAGAACATGCAAACTCCACACAGGGAGGCCGGAGCTGGAATTGAACCCGGTACCTCTGCACTGTGAAGTCGACGTGCTAACCACTCGACTACCGGGCCGCCCCACTTTATAAGCTCTTTGCATGCTATTTAGTAGTAGTAGTAGTAGTAGTAGTAGTAGTAGTAGGGGGGGGGGTGTATGTGCATCTTGCAATGCTTGTGTGTATATGTACATTGTCTTCGCTTCTACTTCAAAATTTAAACAATCGCCAAAATCTTTTATCTCTTTTGCAATACAATACAATACATGCTGATTTATATAGCGCTTTCACAACAGCTGCAGCTGTAACAAAGCGCTTAACAAAACAGTTAACATAAAGTAAAATAATAAACACAACACATAACATAAAACACAGACAGTCGTGCAATCTTTTGTGGCACTCTTTTTTAGTAGATTTAATGTGACAAACACTTTCACTCACAGGCTGCTTAGAATGTTTGCATTTCCAGAGGTCCGCCATTATCACAAGCATCAAACATTGTTTTGATACATGGTGCTCTCAATGCTCCCATGTATTGGTCATAGTTAATGTTTTTTTTCCCCATCTTAATGAGGAAAACAGAGTTGTCCAAGACTTTTCTCTGCCAATTCCCATAAAAAAACATAGTTGGTGGGAGTTGACGTCGCTGGTGCCCCTAGTTAGGATTCGCATTGATGACATTTCACTTCAATGGTGCTTAGTGTTAAAGTATATCAAAATATATATCGAACCATCTGTTATTGGAGAGAGATATCTTTGAAGGAAATGCCACATTTACAGTACTGACAAGTTCACTCATATGTGGATAAAATGCCAATGCATCAATCCCCAAACTGAGCTGTATCATATCGAAATGGTTTGTAAAATCCAAGTGAAATGGGCCAAATCAAATCATTCCGCTTTCAAATTGAACTGACCTTGAATCGTATCGCACCACATGTATCGCAATACACATCAAATCGTCATTTAGTAGAGGGATGCACGCCTCTACTAAAAGTCATATAGGATACAATTTTACTACAGTGAAACTCCTCCAGAACGAAACCTACATGGGCGAAAATACCCCCTTATGTGAAAAAATCTTCATGCATTAACACAATTCCCATTCTCCTGCCCCCCATACGACGAAAAACCCCCTGTTGCGTTATACGAAATCATTTTCTCTGCTCCAGCCTCGCAAAGACATTCACTACAACGAAGTTTTATCCAACAGCGACCTCTACTGGTTCGTTCGGAAACTGCAACAGCAAACACCACACTGGTTTACATAGTGAACAATGTTTATTTCGGTCACAGCTGCGAGTTTCCTGGACTCAACAAACTCATAGCTGCTCTGCCATTGCCAAGAGGGCCCTCACTGTCTGTGTTTGTTCATACTGAAGCTAGCGGATTCGTAGCATCCGATTAGCTGCTCAGAGTAAATTGCTTATGGCTCGACGGACATTCAAATAAACGAACGTTTCCGTGAATGCTTTACTTGTTATCATGCTAAAAACAGCCGCGGGACGCTTCGTAGTCCTCGATGGCCTAGTTAGCTCTCGAAGGCTAAAAACCTTATGCTAATTAGCGCAGTTAGCATAACGTTTTTAGCCTTCGAAAGCTAACTGTGGCCATTGAGAACTACGAGGTGTGGCTGGTTTAAAAGTTCATTGCATGACATCAGCTGAGCAACGCTGTCTTGGGTTAGGGTTAGGTAGAGACAGTGAGATGGTGGAAAAAAAAGCCACCGGGTCCAGAAGTATTTGTTATTGTTAGATTCAGACGAGCGTGGACGTTATAATGCTAAAATGGCTACAAAACGACCTGTGGATGTCAAGCAGCTCAGACAAGAAGAGCTCTGATGCTGGAAGAGAGGTTAAAAGTGATCAAAATGAAAGACGGAGCAAGCAAAATAAATGACATGATCCAAGAAATTGATGTAAGTGAAAGTGAATGCTGATTGTAAATTTCACAATTTCTTTACCTTTTTTTCTTTCTACACTGACAATATGAAGTGTCAAATAAGTGTATGCTCATACTTATGCACTATTGGAATAAAAATAGAGTACACATACGTTTGTGTGCATGTACACATATGTTTGTGTGTGTGGGTGTGTGTGTGCTTACATCTGAGACCCAATTTGCTACAGTGAAAAACCCCCTGTTGTGAAAAATTTCTTGCCGCAAACACGATTTCGTTGTAGAGGAGTTTCACTGTAGTCAGATTAGTTTCAATGCAACATACTTTTGACTTTAGTGTATCTGTTAAGAGGAAACACAACTTTCACCCCATTACATTTAAGAATGATTTTTTTCTCATCTGTGTTGTCACTCAGAGTCAGAAGAAGCACAACACCACTGGCATCACATTCATTGTACTGCATGTTTACCATACAATTTTACAAAAAGAACATCTGTCATATTTCAGCCTACAAGAAATCCACTTATTATTATTACTTTGAACTGATGTAAAGATAAAAAGTTAACACAATTCCTTGTGGCCGAATATGTTTTAATGTATGCTGTTTTATACACACACGAGAAGCAGTATAGAAAATGGAGGGACAATTATTACCCTTTGGAAGAAATGGATGTTTCCCATTTGTTTTCAGTAAAATTACTATTTTGACTGTGGTTGTGCTCAATCAGTGTTGAGTTTTGCATTTTATTTCCATTTTGAGTTCAGTGTGTGTTGTATATGCAAATCTGAGACACAACCGGAACAGTCCCCCATCAAACACACACACACACTCACACACGCACTCGCGCATCACATTTCAGCTGAGGATCAAGTGATACGTGATGCCGATTATTAACGAAGACACAAATTAGATTCATTTTTAATGATAGACCACACCAGTTAGTGCTACATTATTTTTCGAGATCAAACAGCCACATTCCGATTGACGCAACCTCTGACGTGATGATGTTTGGCTCTCAATAGCACAGATTTTTATTTATTTTTTTATTGTACACCTTTGCATCACTGTGTTCCGTGGGGAACTTTGCAACGTTGGCAAGGGCCTGTAGCTGACGTCAACGGTCCCACAGACAACACACGTGTCAATGCCCAGGTGTGCTGATGTTCCTGGCTGCTGCGGGAGATCTAAACAAACATTTCTGTGAAGATAAGAGCAAAAGACTGTGTGTGACAAATCACCATGGGCGTTTTGGATTTGCTTTAATATTTGTCACACATTTCCTTTTGGAGATGCAACAATTATTTGACGAATCAAGAACGAATCAATTTTCAAATGAATTGACATCTATTTTGGTAATCAGTTGTTGTTGATTTTGTTTCATTATTAAAAGTTCCAAATAAACACTGACTGCAAAATAAATTTGTATCTGATTATTTGATCAGTCAATGGAATAATTGATAGAATAATGATTTCTAAAAATATTCCATAGCTGCCGCTTTAGTTCATTCCATTCTTGGCCAGCCTGGCACTAAAATGAAGGCTCATCTGGAGCGTTTGTCCAGAGCAGGGGTCCGGAACCTATGGCTCGCGAGCCAGGTGTGGCTCTTTTGATGATTACATCTGGCTCGCAGATAAAACAAAATATTCTCGCTTGTTTAATCCATCCATCGATTTTTCACTGCTCATGTCCTGTTCAGGGCTGCAGTTAGCGGCAGGAGCAATTTTAATTGGATGATACTGGCCTACGTTGGCTGTTGCTGGGTAACAGGTAAACGCCCCCTTTTGAATCAGCCCGCTCGGTCATTAGCTCAAAGCTGATCCTTCGACGAATAAGATGGCGAAAAGAAAAAAAAAATGACGAGTATAGTACACTTCAGGACGAATGGACCGAATTGATGGGTGTTTGTGGAAAGAACAGGTTCTGCGGTGTGTCTAATTTGCAATGACAAAATACTATCGATGAAACGGCTGAATGTTAAGCGGCACTTTGATACGCGTCATGCTACGTTCGCATCAAAATACCCTGAGGGAGACGGCAGAAAGGAAACGTGCAAGCGACTGAGCAGGCTGCAAGCTAGCCTGCAGCAACTCCGTGTATCCGGCAAGCTGACTATAATTCCGCTAGCTTTGCTGGATCTTGAGCAATCGCGAGGAACGGAAAACCATTCACATTAATGGTGAGTATTATAACAAAATAAATTTAAAAAAATACATTCAGAGGCTTATTATACTGACACACTTTTAAAATACAGTGTGTAATATATATATATATATATATATATATATATATATATATATATATATATATATATATATATATATATATATATATATATATATTATATATATATGTATATATAATGTGTGTGTGTATGTATATATATATATATATATATATATATATATATATATATATATATAATTTTTTTTTTTTTTTTTCTCAATAGCGGCCCGGTGGTCCAGTGGTTAGCACGTCGACTTCACAGTGCAGAGGTACCGGGTTCGATTCCAGCTCCGGCCTCCCTGTGTGGAGTTTGCATGTTCTCCCCGGGCTTGCGTGGGTTTTCTCCGGGTGCTCCGGTTTCCTCCCACGTTCCAAAAACATGCATGGCAGGCGGATTGAACACTCTAAATTGTCCCTAGGTGTGAATGTGGGCGTGCATGGTTGTTTGTCTCTGTGTGCCCTGCGATTGGCTGGCAACCAATTCAGGGTGTCCCCCGCCTACTGCCCGATGACAGCTGGGATAGGCTCCAGCACCCCCCGCGGCCCTCGTGAGGATAAAGCGGTTCGGAAGATGAATGAATGAATGAATATATATATAATATATACACACACACACACACACACACACACACACACACACACACACACACAGTATATGCTCTCACTGAAATACATTTCCAAATATTTTGTTTTCATGGCTCTCTAAGTCAAAAATGTTCCCAACCCCTGGTCCAGAGGGATCTGCGTGAGAGATGAAAGGTTCCCTCATTAAATTTCTATTTCTCTCATGGCATTTTTCATTTAATGGCAGCTTTTCAGCCTCTTCTCCAAACGCACGCACTGGCTCGTCACACTGCTTAAATCCTGGGGTGAAGGGGTTAAAAGCTCTTGCTGCAATAAAGAGGGCTTATCCTGTGTCTATTTTTAGAATCACACACAAGATATGTGGCACGTGCATGCATGGTGAGCAAACAAACCTTATTTTTGGCCTCCTGTGTTGATTCTCCTCGTCACAATTGAGCATTTTGGTTGATTTGTTTTTTTTTTTCTTGCCATTTACCTCCACGGTAAAAAAAAGCACAAGTGCACACGACGGCCCGACCCCACGTCCGCGTTTGTGCCAAGACCATTGTGATGCTAGCGTGATGGTTCAATTAAAATCTTTTCATGCAGCAGTCCACTTGTGCTGACGTGTTCTTTTTTTTTTTTTTTTTTTAAATTCTGTGCAACAAATTACGAAATTGTGAAAAATGTTGCTTAACGACGTGTAGACACCGTGCCACACCCTCTCTCCGCAGTTGTGAAGTTCCTTCCAGGCGGATGATTCTGTGGTGGTCGCGGGGCATCGGGGGTGATGACTTTGTGCATGCATGCTTTGACCCAAACTGGGGCACGTCACCCATACTGGATGTGAACCTTACAGAGGCGATGTTAGCCATGCTTTTAATTGCTTTTTGGGACGGCTTGCAAGCTTGAGCTAATGAAAGGAGCAGTGTGCATCTTTTGTCCGTGTCCCTTTCGTCTCCGAGAAACAGGACACACTGTGTGCTGCCAATGAGCTGCCCACCACAATTAGGGTTTACACTTCAGTCTAATGCTTTTTAATATCACAGCCTGGAGGGCTCACTTGAATGTCAACCAGTGGTTCCTTTTTTAGGAATTAAAACAAATATCCAAATATTGCTCTTGATGCACTGGTGGTGGCAGCCCGACTGACGTTTACGGAAATTTCTTGCAAATTTGATAGTGACAGCGACAGTGGTGACAGTTGTGTGTACAAACTTAACGTAGGTGCACTGTATGGTGGAGTGAATTCAATTCACCTCACTTCACAATAACCATCAGTTTGGCCAGGATTGAACAGTTCATCACAATAAAGGCTTCAAGCTCTTTATTACTGCTGATACTCAAGTGTTCTGTGAAATTCAACATCAAACAAAGAGAATTCCATGATGTGTATTTAAAACAAGTACATAGCTTAGCCTGGGGGATGGGCAACTTGCTACCCGGGGACCACAAAGGACTACCAGGGTTCCCACAGGTCCTTACTCCAACACATCTGATTCAATTGTTCATGATTGTTTCAGGCCTCGACAGAGCTTGGTGATGAGCTGAATGTTTGACTGAGGTGGGTTGGAGTAGGGAGGGATCTAAAACAGGCAGGATATGGCTCTCGAGGGACCGGAGCTGATTTAGTCCTAGAACTCATTTGTACAACTTTTTCTAAGAATAAAATAACGAAAAATGTTAACATGATTGAGGTACTGTGTTTGTCCTGCGCATCATTCGGAATCAGCAAAAAATGATTAGGCCTATTCACATTGTAGTATCGGGACAGTACAAGACCCAGTGTAAATGCAGCTAAGACATGTCTGCCATCTAGTGTGGATTGGTGGTATTACAACTTAACAACAGTCGACCTTGCACCAGTGGTTTCGCATGTTTGATTTTATTTTCCCCCCAAAATTTTTCATAATTTGGATTTTTCCTTTTTTTTCCCTGGGGGAAACACACACACACGCACACATATATTTAACTGTTTTTCATGGAAAAAAAATTTGTTTTTTGTCTTTTGGGGGCGGGGAGTTTAAAAAAAACAGGGTATCCTGTGACAATTTGTCTGATGGCCACGTCTCAGTACACCCCACACATATTTGCAATTTTCAGATTTTTTTTTTTGAGGGGAGAGGGGACTAATCCTCCATTGCTTACTGAAAAAGTCACAAACTTTCCCTGCCTATTACGTAAGAATAGCTTTGACACCATCTCGTGGCATCTTGGTACCAAAAAACCATGCTATCACTTTCTCAGGGGTTTTCGCTATTTGTGCCAGGGCTTGTTCCCTACTGGGGAAAACTGTACCTCTTTCTCTAACTGATAAATTTGATGTACCGTATATTGACAATTGTCGCATCAGAGCAGTTACCCCTGACACTGACATCAATTGTTGTAGAAAGTTGACCACCCTGTACAGATTGGATCAAGTTGAGCTGGGGTAGCCCGAGTCGGGACAGTGTAGTGGACAAGGAGCTTATGATGTGATCTTGTGCCGATCCATTTGGAAAAAAGTATGCAAATTGTGAAACTGCCATTTCTCATAATCCCAGTTTGGACGGCATGGTGCCGAGCGTAGTCTCCAGTTGTGGAGGTCAGGCCCTCATGCCACCCTTATGGAGTCTGTTTATGACAGCATGGGCAAAAACATGCACACAAGTACTGTAGACTGCTGGATGTCAATTTTTTGGGGCTCTGATGGTGTTCCTGTTCCTCCTAGCACTAAAGAGAAGCTAGTCACCCGGCTGCTTGGTTGTGGACATACTTGCATACTTGCCTTGTATCCTCCATGTTTTGGACGCTGCCATTGGAGAGGATCTCTAGTAGTTTAGCATCGTCTGAGCGCTCCAGATACCACCTGATGCTACCATTATAGATGATAGTAATGGGAAATGCAAAACTGGCCAAGAATAAACCACAAAAAATTATTCCTTAATAAACACTGTTTATTAAGGAACACCAACACCATTCAATATTGCTTCATAACTGTTTAGATTGATATTCCAAGTTCTATTGACTTGGCGCTACACTGTAATGATTACGTGCTCCCTTTACTTCTCGAACAATGCACATGTATCGGAAAATTCCTAAGACTGGTGTTGCAAAAGATGTTTTTCAAATTCAAATAACAAACTTCCAAGTTTTCCCATTCATAGCAATCCCCCTGGAGTCTAATGCAATTTCCAAGGCTTCTTCCGGGATCCCACCCAGCTCAGTGAATCAAAGCCATCTTGATGTCATTCTCATCTTCAAAATGAATCAGATTGATGACCGCCTTGAGCTTGTTAAAAAGAACTAAACACAAAGTATTTTTAAAGCAAGAATTACGTTTAGTGTGCCAACACGAGTAAAAACAGTACTCTGATTAATATCGCGTTTGTGGAATAAGAATTCAATGGAATAATTCATCAATGTCAACTTGGAAGTGACGTTGAAGCGCAAAGTACACTGAACAAACCGAATTCTTTGGATTTATTTAATCCTAACATGTAAACCGATGTAATTTTCCTGACTTTTCCTAAAAATAACTAAACAATTGATATGTGTTAATTTCACACATTTTAATCGTGTGCATCCGAAAAATCAAGTACATTTTTTGTTGTGTTGTCAGCTAACGCGGCGGGCTATTCAATGACAGAGAGACTGTTGCAAGCAATGGATTTAATCATTCCATCCTGTGTGCATCTTGCCTAAGATGGAAAACATGCAGCAGCCACCGGATGAAGTGGAGTGAAGAGTAAAAGCGTTACACATCAACTTCTTTATTGAAATAGATCGGCCAAAAAAATCCAGATTGGCTCGCAAGCCCATGGAGATGATGTTATGGTGGTCCGTGATGTAGCTTTTGTACATGTAATGAAACCGAATACGTAGCTTGCGTTGCTGAACATTTCCTGACTGGATGGTTATCTTAGTAAATGAAGCGGGCGGGAATTTAGTCTAAAACAGTCAAAAGGTTCATGCTTTTGATTACACTGGGGAACCATTTTTGTAAAAAAATTTGTTGAGTTAGATTTTTATGTTGATTAAAACAGTGGCATTCTGATTCCAAAATTGCAGTGACATCATGATTTTTTTTCTCAACAGCTTCCAGATCAGCAAAATTCCACTGATTAGCTGGAGTAAGACTATAGTAAGAAGAGCTGATTATGATTGGACTCATCTACAGCGACAAGGCAACTTGTTTGTGCAGTCACAATTGAGAAAGTGCAGTGAGAGGTGCGTGCAGCGCCGATTAGGTCAGTACAATCAAATTCTGCAAACAGAAGGCTAACATAGTAGGAATTAAGAGGATTAGTCCTGGCTTTTCTCTTAACCTTGTAAGCATGGGCATACCGTTGTTTTATTTCATTTTATGCTGTTTGTTTGTTTGTTTGTTTGTTTGTTTGTTTGTTTTCCAAAGCTTGTAACCGTAGTGTTTTATTTACATACAAGAAAACGGGGATCGTATAGCTTGAAAACTTGAGGTGATAGTGAAAAACTGTGATCAGTTTTGGGTACACATCCAAAATGAAATATACAAACTGCACATTCATTCAAGACACAAAGAAAACATCACGGTAGCCAGTGTTAGTTTTTCGTTTGTTTGTTTTTTTTCCATTACTATAAGCATGAAATGATATTTCTGCCTTGGGTTGCTATGATGTCAGTCAACGCCATCAGGAAGTACTTTGGTGGCCCAGAGGGAAATGATCCTCAAGAAGTGGAGTTTTTCATTCCTTGCATTGTTCCTGTCAGGTTCACCTTGCTCACAGTGCAGTCAACACGGACAACTGCCAGAGTGGCGGCGCAGTGAATTCAATGACACTGGGGCTCTCTCCATGCTGGAACAGAGCGACATTCAGCAATGCGGCAGACAAAGTGACCCAGCATCTCCTGCAACCTTCATTTATGGCACCGTCCATCACATGCTTGTCCCTTGACGAGCATGAGAGCTGCATTCGCTTGAGTTGACTGACTGTGTGCCTGAGGCGAGCCGAGGCTATTTATAGCTCGCCGTTTCTTTGTATGTGCTCCCATTGGGGATGTGAGTGGAGGATGAGGAGAAAGGGAGTGCTGCATAACAAGGTTTCGTTGGAGATGATTGGGCCCTGTTGCAGAGGGCAGTTGCGGTTTCGTGGACACCTGTTCTACGCGCTCGCATCTCAGGTATCACCCGTGCGGTTTGGACTGTCATGCTTTGTCAGTCATACCACAAACAAGACACCTGCCCAGCCTGCCCCATCCCAGGTCCCCCTCATTTTCCTTCATTAACGTCTGAGATGTAAAGTTGCTCTGGGTAATTTGTGCAAAAGTGGCTTCAAATTACTTACCAAGCCACAGGTGTCATAGCATGTAGTCATTTGGATTGCAAACACTGGTAGCGTGCAAGTGATTTGAATATACTCATCAGGAGATATCCTCAAAGGGGACCTGTTTGTTTTTCAGAGGTGAGGTAAGACTACCCCTGTTTGTTCCCCTCACCTGACCCGACGGCCGCAAATGGCACCCATTTCTCACTGTTCAAAATGGAGCTGTTTCCAAGTCGAATGGACTGCGGGATGGATCGGGAACAAATGTCCCATCTCAACTCAGGTCATCACAGGGATCGGTGCGTCTGAGGCGCAGTGAGGCAGCGCAAGACAAATCAGTGCAGGTTACATCCTGGAGCTTTGCTGCTAATTAAGCTCATGTGCCAGCTTGGTCCACAGAGAGCTCTGAAAATAGCGAGACGCTCGCCTGTTTTCCTCACTTTTAGTCGTCCAAAGGGATTTGACATGGGTTTCTTCTCCTTTGCGAAGAATAATTGCGTGTTTTTGCCTCAGATGTCTCCATGTGGATCAGGTGATTAAAACCAAAAATATATATACACACTACACACACACACACACATATATATATATATATATATATATATATATATATATATATATATATATATATATATATATATATATATACACACACACACACACACACACACACACACACACACACACACACACACACACACACACCATTTTGGTTTTAATCACATACTTCTGTGTTGGTGTCAAAGCTGGTGTACGGTTTCATTCTCTCCTTCCTTTTTGCACACCGTTGGTGTTTTGCTTCCAGTCCTCCTTGCCTCATCCTCCCCTCC
>CAAKHF010017870.1:0-11649 GCA_901007745.1 Hippocampus kuda | reverse complement strand
CTCCGGTTTCCTCCCACATTCCAAAAACATGCATGGCAGGCTGATTGGACACTCTAAATTGTCCCTAGGTGTGAGTGCGGGCGTGCATGGTTGTTTGTCTCTGTGTGCCCTGCGATTGGCTGTCAACCGGTTCAGGGTGTCCTCCGCCTACTGCCCGATGACGGCTGGGATAGGCTCCAGCACCCCCCGCGACCCTTGTGAGGATAAAGCGGATCGGAAATGAATGAATGAATGTATACTTAAAGCCACGGTGCTATTTTTTTTTCACCAAATAACTTGAGCAGAGAAAAGGATTGAATCCATTTATTATAATCATCGTGATATTGAATCGAGTGCGAATAAATGGAATTCCTTTGAGACAGCTATCGAGTCACAATAAAGTTGTTAAGACAGCCAACAGATGTGACATGAGATCAAGGACGGCACACATTTCTTTTTTTTTATTAAAGTCCCCGTGAAGTGAAAATAATCTTCAGATCACGCTTCAAAATCGTGAAAAACATGTAGATGAAGGCGCAGTCAACTCTGGCTGACAAGCTTGACTTTCATTTTCCCCTTTTCCTATATAGTGGGCGAGGGGTAGTTCATTGGCTGATCCCCAAGTGCATCACTGAGCCCCATTTTAGCCACGCCGCCACCCCCCCCAAAAAATCTGACAAACTGAAAATAGTGAGAATCAGTTTAATGCTCAAAAAATTAGTTCTACATACTTTGCATGTTTCCAGCAATTATTTTCAAACATAGAAACAAATGTAAGAATGATTTTGACTTTACAGGGACTTTAAAGAAATGATGGCACACAGGCTTGGTGTCACTGTTTTCTGCGCTAATACATTTCGGAAATGGGGGGGTCCAACACTGATTTAATGCCTGACAAACATTTAGCAGCACTATATGTCATCTCTGAAGTCCGCGGAGCGTGTGCTCAAAACTGGGAGTGGAATGATGACGTCAGATTATTTAGCCCGTGGCTCTATTGACTGTAAACCGTATTGCGTTGGGAGTTTCAGTCAACATTCACCAGGGGGACCGTTTGCAAAGCGGCTACGACAGCACGGTGAGCGTAACGCTGCCTTTGGTCCTCTTCAGGATGCCCACGGCCTCCTCGTGCGTGACTCCCTCCAGCGGCTGCCCGTTGACCGCCATGATCTGGTCGCCCCGCTTCAAGCGGCCGTCCTCCGCCGCCGCCCCCTTGCCAAAAACCGTCTTGACGTAGATGGGCAGGTCTCCGTGGGGGCTGCCGTAGCCTCCGACGATGCTGAAGCCCAGCCCGTCCGGACCTCTCTCCAGCGTGATGCTCTTGTATTGAGGAGGGCTGATGGGGAAGTGGGCATACAATCAATAAGGGGTACGCTTCTAAAAATTTGGCCTTTCCAAAAGATGTCACTGAGAGGGTCAACATTGCTATGATAATAATTAAAGCCCCGTGTTGGCAATTGAGTAGACAGAACGGAAAAAAAATAAATAAATTATGAGCTCTGATCCTGGCTCATAAATCGTCGATTTACCAAGTAGTGGATTTGAAGCACAAAAAAAAAAAAAAAGAGTTGATATTCTTATAATAATAATAATAGTAATAAAAGCACCCTAAAAATGTTGAAAATCTGATGAGCTAGAAGGAAATTAAAGACAGTTTTTGAAATCAGCATAAAAAATACAAAACCATCTTTGATTAAAATTAGCTGCTGACTGGTGTAATTATGAAGTCGATTTCCACCCAATATGTCAAAAAAGGGCAAACAGAATCATCGTGGAAGCTTCCAACCTGAGGTCATCCTGGAAGATGCAGCTGGGCACCTGGAGGCCTCCGGCCGCCTGCTCCTGAGCTGCGCCAGTCACTGTGTTATCCCCACTTGACACCACCTAAAGGCCACAAACGGTTATTGGCACCAAAAAAAAAAAAAAAAAAAAAAAGATTATGGTTTCTGTGGGCGTTCTTACTTGCAGCTGGATTGTCCCTGTGGCATTCTTGAGCAAAGTGACAGCTTGCGAATGACTCATGCCTTCGGTAGAAGTTCCGCAGATACTGATGATCCGGTCCCCCACCTTGAGAAGGATACATTGATGAAATACTGAGCTTGGGAATTTATGCGTGCAGGGTAATGATGCAATCATTCATTTGATTGTGTTTGGTTAGAATTACAGTCGTTGTCATTGCAAAACAATCTGCGCATCATTTCTATGCTCCGTTATTAGTTGGCAGTCAAAAGCGACTGTTTGCAAACTGGATTTGCAATGTGGGCGAAGGGCAACACTTCAGGGGGGGCCACGCTATCTCGTGGGACAAAGCAGCGCATGGTTGTGTCCAAACGAGTCCCTTGTTAGCCTGAGCCGTCTGAATTCAAGAGGGGGAGATTTATTAGGCTCCAACAGTCTGCATCGCACAGGGCAGCGATTGTCAACGTGGCCCTCCCCGTGGCCAACCCCCCTTCCACTCATGAAAAAGCTGTGGGCTCCGTCAGGAATTGAGACTTATTCCGGAATGGCTGGTATGCATATTTGGACGTCAAATGAAGACGCCTGCGATACTGACACCGAAGTTGAGCTATTTGAGTTTTGTGTTTTCTGGCAACTGATCAAACTGTGCTGAAAATGCAAAATGTTTGGCAATTTGGTGTCGCCAGTCTTGTCTGGTATATCTCCAACATTTCGAGGACAAATTGGCTTGTGAAGGACATCTGGAAAAGTGCAACGATTAAAATGGCTGAAAATTATCAAGACAAATGTTCGGCACGCCACCCTTCTGTGACTGCCATCATTCTATGAGGTATTCATTTCATCAGATGGGTGGGAGGCTTCTTTTTTTATTTCTTTACTTTGCTTTGAAATGTCATGAATTCTTTGCATTGTAATTACATTTGTACTCTATTTAGCAGTAGTAGTAGTAGTATTTAGTAGTGTGTGCATGTGTATGGGTGGGTGTATGTACACTTGTACATTATTACATCATCGCTCTACTTCTAAATTGAAATTATCTGTCATCTTTTCTGTTTTGTGAACTCTGTGTAGGAGATTTAATTAATGATGAGGGATCAATCACAAGATGCTTGTAACGGTCCAATTTCAAGAGATTTGCCATGTTCATAAGTGTCCACATTGTTTCGATACATCCAAAAGAGACCCGCTGCTACCTTCTGCTGGCCATTGTTAATTTATTATTATTATTATTTTTTACATTTTGCTTTCCTTTCCCAGCTTAATGATCAAACCAGAGTTGGCCGAGAATTTTCTCTGCACAGTCCCAAAGAGCAATTGACGTCGAGGGCTCTCCTCGTTAGGACTGGCGTTCAAAGAATTAATTATTTTCTGTGCTAGAGGCCAAAGCCATGTCTCAGAAAAAAAACAAAATCTTGCTTTGGTGCCATCTGGTGGCATTGCATACCAAGTGCCTGTGTTGAATAGAGAGGAGGAGCTTCATTTACTGTAATCGGGCCATAGCTTTGTCTCATGGAAAATGTGCTTTGCGGTAGCTTCTATTGGCAATTCCAAACATTTTGGTGTGAGCTTCGATTGCATATGGATATTCACTTTTCACAGCGGGGCTTCGTTCCTTTTCCCCCGCACTGTCTTTGAAATTTTTAGAAGGAAGTGCAGCGAACTCTTGAGGCAGACCGAGCAAAACTAATACCTCGCACAGTCGACCCGAGTTGCCTTTGCAAGGCTAACCAAGATGAATGGAAAATGTCGCACCATGAGCTTTTGGGTCTGCGCCGCTAAGCCAACGGGGTTCATCATGGCGATGAAGATGGGTATGTTGCCCAAGGGGCTGCCCACCCCGCCAGCTATACTGACACCCAGGGAATCACCGGGGCCTTTGGTGAACTCCGCCGTTCTCACGTCCTGGTGATCAGGAGCTGCAGACGTGGAAAACATTTGAGCGTCTCATTCCTGGAGCCAGGCCACGCAGTATTTCCAAAGAAAACTTACACTGCTGACCCGCATCACCAGAAAGGATTCCTGAGGCCACCTTGGAAGTGCAGGATTCACTCGTTTGTTCCATCTGGGTAAGAGAAACCTGGCTGCTTTGGGACAGCCTTCGCTGCGAGTGGAAGGGGCCGGCTTTAAATCTCCCGATGTCCATTTTCAGCGAGCCAACGCAGCACTAAAACAGAATGACGACTAAGTTCCCTGATACGATCCCCACTGTTGGCGCACCCAGTGTCATAACAACAATTATCGTCACTACCTTGAGGAGACCGGCGACTGCCTCCTGGGTGGCGGAGCGAACATCTTCTCCGTTGACTGACAAGATCTGGTCACCCTGCATCAGTCGGCCGTCCGTGTCCGCCAAGCCTCCTTTGATGATGTCGGACACAAAAACCCCCGTGTCATTCCTGGCAGATACAAACAGTGATTGATTGTTTTGTTTTGTTTTCATAACATTGATCAAGCCAGAAATCTTTCAGCGGGGTGGGCAGGGTAACTCCACATTTCACGGTCATTCGTGCGAAATCCTGCGCTATTGCGAAAATCTGTGATATGAAGTTAAAATATAGTGAAAATCCATCCATTTTCCGATCCGCTTTATCCTCACAAGGGTTGCGGGGCGTGCTGGAGCCTATCTCAGCCGTCTTCGGGCAGTAGGCGGGGGACACCCTGAATTGGTTGCCAGCCAATCGCAGAGCACACAGAGACGATCGACCAACAGTGCTCACACTCACACCTCGGCATAATTTTTGAGTGTTCAATCAGCCTGCCATGCATGTTTTTGGAATGTGGGAGGAAACCGGAGCCCCCGCAGAAAACCCAGGCAGGCCCGGGCAGAACATGCAAACTCCACACAGGGAGGCCGGAGCCGTGATCGAACCCATGACCTCTGCACTGTGAGGTTGAAGCGCTAACCACTGGACCACCGGGCCACCCTATCGTGAAAATCTGCATAATAATATGGTTGTGAAAAAGGTGAACTATCATATCGAGAGGCTTGACTTTTAAAGGGAGGAAAACTTATGATGTGGCCACCATCATCCCCTGACCTCAACCCTAGTAAGCGCCTGTGCCGCATCCTTAAAAGGTAGATCAGGGTGGACTCTGGGATTACAAAATGGTTTTCTGGGTCATCTATACCACGGATGCTACACTGTGCATTCAATTACCTTTGGTCCCGCGATCTGAAGAGCAAAAGAAAAACAATCGTCATCAATCAGCTTTGTGAGTGCTCGTCAGCTGTCATTCGGAGTACAGTTCTGTTGACATCCACCTCCCGCTTGGAAGGAGACGAGCATTATCGATCTGGGATTGGTTACCTCCTCCCCACGATGCTCAGTCCAAGTCCCTGACCGGGCCTCTTGTCCAGCTCCACGATGAAGGAGTCCCACAAGTCCTCCTCCTTGTACTGGGCCTCGTCCCTGTACACGATCAGCCGGACTCGTTGCGGGGTCTGCCGCAGCACGTTGATGGCCTCGTCATGGCTCGCCGCGCGCAAGTCGATGCTGTTCACCTGCGACACACCAGGGCGAACAGTTGGAGGTGTCAATTTGAGGCAGGCGTTTAGTTGATGTTGCACCCGTGGACTGTTTGGGTAGTTTATCAACGGATGGCCACAATTTAAGGAAGCACATTCTTTTTCAGATTATTCATCTCAACATGTTCAGCCCGTCCTCGTCTTTCAAATACGATATCGCGCTCCCATTCAAAAACCCGACCTCCAGGATTTGATCTCCAGCCCAAAGCCTGCCATCCTTGGAAGCCGCACCTTCTTCGTAAACCTCGTGGATGATGATGGCCCCCTGCAGCCATGAATGAAGAGACATTAGACCGGTGTTGAGGGAAAAAAAAAAATCTCATTTCTTGTTTAAAGCCTTCCTCACCAGCAGAGTGTCGCAGCCCCCCACGATGCTGAGCCCCAGGCCCGTACGCCCTTTGGAAATCTCGATGGTGGTCTCACAGCCCGGGATGATGGGGCACGTGGCCGGGTCGCAAGCCAGCGTCGTCGGGCTGGACGAGCGACTATGACCTGAAGGCATATAAAGCAAGCCAACGTGTCTTACTGTTTGTGGTTCTTTTAATGACAATCCTGAAGAAGCGGTCACAAACACTGACTCACTTGAAGACGTTTCGGGTCGGTGGACGCCGAGCATACTGGGCAGACCGGCCGCCTCGGTTTCCCCATTCACAGTTGCGGCGCGGCCTTCCTGCATGGTTGCCTTGTCGTCTGTGGTCCTTTCGCCAACCTCAACGTCTTCCTGATGGTGACATGAAAGGAATGCTATTTGCTCTGTTGCCGCGTGGGTTTATTGTGCTTATGTCACGGTCATGGTGCAATACAAAGCGCGCGTGTGTGTGGGCTTTCTAATTGGGGGCACGACATGCACGCTAGCCTCTCTGTGGTTTTTGTGCATGTTGGGAGCTGGGAAGTCTGAGCGGACCACACAACGTCATTGGTGGGAGGTATGATTCGAGTGTCCTTTCGATGGCACCTCATCAAACAGAGCGGCCACGCTCTCGCTCTCGAGTCGCCGTGGTCCAAATTCGGACAAAATCCCTTGGATGTTCTTTGAAAATGGGCAAAGTGGCAGACTTTTTTGTGTTTTCAGACATGGCTTTTTGTTGTTGTTTTTTTATTGCGCGTGTGTGTGTCGCATGCCATGTCGCAATCAGAAACTGGCTTCAGAGGCTGAATTGTCACAAAATACAGAACAGAAGTCTCATTAAAAAATGGCCAGAATGGCTTTTTGAAGCCCAAATGACAGACTTAATGTGTCTTGTCAGACTTATTTCTGGGTCGACTAATGATAGACACGTCTGACCAAATTTCATGGTAGGAACACGCACCGCTTTTCAGGGGCTGAATTTCCCCCCCTTCTTGCAAAACGCAGCCAACATTGCCACGCGCTGCTCTGCCTGACCACTTGTTCATGCGCACAACATGTGTTCCGACACTTTGTCGGGCCCAGCTGTTTACCTCCGCGCGGGAGTCGGCTGCGTCTCCCTCCGTTTCTCTCACGGGTCCCACCGCCATCTGCTCCAGGGCCCCTGTGTTCCTGTTCCGCAAGAGTCATAACTCACGTGAGCTGTCGCTGAGATAGTCTGCTCAGAAAAGGAAGACCAGTTCAGTGGAAGGACAAAGCCTCTGTCATAAAAGCGAATTACACTCAGCTACAGGGTTTGTTTACCTTCTTCACTGAAGGCAACTAAAATAGCATTGGTTGGTGTTGATGTTTTGGTTAGCAACAGCGCTGAACATTTCTTTCCTTGGGACACAAACTTGAAACCATCTTTGAAAGCAAGTGTGCACTGGGCTTGTTCATTCTTTTTGGTGTTCTGACGTCTCCCTCTAGTGGACTTTGTCTAACATTGCAACAATGAGACCAAGATGTATCTTATACCTGATAAAGATGATTTTGACTTTAGATGGGGAGCTTTTGATAATGGAAGATGCATTCTGGTGGCTTTGGCCATAGAGGACCTGTCCATTAATCTAGGGCGGGGAAAAAAATAAAAATAAAAGAATCAGCCATGTTCGAAATGAAATGCTCATCAAATGTCCTACTTCTCACCTCGAGGAGCTCATCCCCGACAAGCATGCGTCCGTCAGTACCGGCCGCCCCCGCGGGGTCGATGCCCACCACAAAGACGCTCATGCGGGCGCGGTCCCGGTTGCCGGCCAGGCTGAGGCCCAGGCCCGTCTTGCCCTTCTCCAGCTCGATGGCGTGCAGGGCGCCTGGGAGGCTGCCGTAACGCTGGACGATACTCTCTGAAATGTACCAGTGGAGGCATTTGCTAGTCATCACGATTGAATGCAAATGTATTGTACGTCAAAGTTAAATACAACTGAACTGCACTGAACAAATGTACTGTACTGGAAGAAAAAATGTTTTGTAAAGAATCATTGCATCATAATATACTGCATTGTGATATTATTTACACTTGTACATGTATTTTCTATTTTTTAGAATAGACCTTTATTTGTGCATTTTGTGAAAACAAGTAAGGCATATTTTTTGGGTGAGGCAGCCATCATTTTATGCCATCAAAGTAGTCTGGAATGTACATATCTAAATAAAGCAAATAATTACTAAAATTAAATCAAAACTATTTTTTACAACATGAATTACAAAACATATTTACTCCTAAAGCCTGGTATGTTCAATGTGGCAAACAGTTACATTTGCCAGACATTCCCAAACAGTTTTAATGGTCGCAAACAGTTTTTTCTTGTCGCCATCACATTTTGAATGACAAGAATAACTGCTGGAGACCATTCAACTTGTCGGCGAACGTCTTTGCGACCGTCTGTGACCTTGAATGAATCCCGGGGGGGAGAAAAAAAATATTTGCAAGGTGCACAAGTACTAGCAAACCATTGCCGCTCAATGAGATATGTACGGGAGTTGTTTGACAGAAATCCTTAATGACACCGATAATCAAAATAACGTATGACGACCAAAAATAAAAATATTTTTGCGTGTTTTCATTAATAAACAATCTACCAGCTGTTTATCAGAATACCTTTTTTTTAAAGTGCGGAGACTAACAGTATGAATCATGAATATATTAATAAACGTGACAAGGAACTCACCCCAGTTGTTCCCAAACTCCTCCTCCTCTTCTTCTTCTTCCCCGTCTCCCGCATCAGCTTGAATGGGCGGAGTCAGCGTCTCCACCAGGGTGTCGGTGTCCGTCTCCCCCACGTGGGGCACGACCGGCAGGGCGAAGGCCATGCTGGCGGGCATCGCGTTTGCAGCATCGCGCTTCTTGGGCTTCGGGGTGGGGAAGGGAGAGATCCATATTAGTGAAAGGCCAACAGAATTCTCAATGCTTTTTTACGGAATCAATCGTTGCTTGAAGGTTTGCCAGGAGAGCGCAACAAATCATCAGAGGCGCATGTGTTTGATTTTGCAGCATTCTGTTAGTTGGGGGGGAGGGGTAACTGATTGGGTGTCATCAACGCTCGAGGCTCACTCAGACGACAGCGAATTCAATATGGCCAAATTTGTTTTACACATTAATATACACTACTCAAAACACTTCACATGGGCTTTCTGCAGAAATTTTAGGACAAACCTCAAATGCAAACTGCATTTCACAATGTTTTAAAGCAAACTCTTAACACAGAGCAAAACAGCAAAATTCTGAACAGGTCTTGACATCCTCTCCTATGCCTTTCTGTGACTCTTCCAGTCACTTCCGCGCTGCCTAAAATAGTGTTCATCCATTTCTAGGTGTGGTTTTTTGGGTCTCATGATGACAAAATGTGAACAGCCTAATGGAGAGGAATACCATAGGTTCATCCTGAAATTTCAACCGGAAGCAGAGTGTTCTGTTCCTACCTGAAGAACAAGAGTCATTCACACTTGCGACACACAAGCCTGCCTACCCGTTGAACATTTAAGTGACAAATGAAAAATAAGAACGTGATGATTGGACACAGACAAACACTCAAGACGCCGGGCATACGTGTGCAGGCATCACATTCAATCGACTGACTTTTTGCAAATCGCGGCTAGGGGTGTTGCACACATTATCGAAACGATGTTACTCATTCACTGCCATTGACTAGTGTACTCGCCAATTCTGTTTTTCAACGCTGATGGGCGGGAGATTCTCTGATGCTGCTCCACGATAAATTTCAAACTGGGAAACAACTTCACTGATGCACAACCACCACTAGATGGCAGCGATGGCCCATTTTACAAATGAGATCAGCACAAGTTTGTGAGTCGGCTCCATTTTCGTGGTGGATTCGTAGGGCTTCCCGTTGGTCTTGAAAATCTCAGAATGCTCCAAAATGGTGGGCAGTGAATGTGTTTTTAGGGCATCATTGCAATTTATGGCCTGGAACTATTCTAGTGAGAGGACACGAGTCATCCATTTCAGCTGCCATGATCTGACGAAAATGCAAAGGTTTGGCAATTAGGCATCATTCGTCTGTTTATCACATCTGGTTCAAATTTGGGAAAATTTGGACGACATTTGTGGAACAGGTTCCATTTTGAAAGACTCGTGAAAATGGCCACATTAGACAAAATAGCTGCTGGATTTCAAACAAGCTACCATAACTGCATTAATTGAAGTCAGAACACTGTGAAAAGAAACAAGAGTTGTATTTATTTATTTTTTGTGGCTAAAACAGTAATTTGACTTTCAACAACTTTAAAATAAAAATGACTGGCATTTATGGCAACAATGTTAGCACAACAAAGCGAGCAAGGGTTTTTTTTGTTTTTTTTTTGGGGACCAAAACAATCTGCCAAGTTGTTTTTACTTGTAACTCAGTTAGCAGAGCAAAACAAGGGACAACAGTTAATTTCTTTGAAGTGAAAAATGGGAAAGCCAATTTTCACAACAGCAAATATTAAAAATTTCAACTTGAATTGCCCAATTTTTGTCCAAATTTGTTGCCTTGACATTGTGAGTTCATGTAACATTTTTTTACAGTGCAGTCACTACGTGTTAACATTTGGGGAAAGGGAGGCATATTTTCCAACTAAATTACCGCACTCAAAAGCGAATTGGGATGCAGCCTCCATTGCCACCATTTGAGGACGTACGGTAGAAATTGCATCGAGCATTGTGAATACATTAGCTGTCACATGACATAACGTTGCCATTGCCCCATTCCACAGCACGTGCACACACCGAGAAGGACAAAGAGGAAGGCCACAACAGAGACCCACAAACCTTAAACGGGGTAGGAGTGAAAGGGTTAGTTGGGGAGAGGCGGAGGACAAGTCTACTGTGACTGTCACCCTCCTATAGAGAAGAGACAAAGGGTGACAACTTTAGACGATGACGCATTTGTGACACAACATCGATTCACCCACAGTGCTTTCATGTGCAGTGCAGAAAGAACAGCCACTGAGTTCAACCAGCTCCAAATCGTCACCAACCTTGTCCTCCTTGTCTCTGGGTAGAATTGGCGCATTCTCCTCGATGGACTCGGCGCTTGTCGATGACTACATGACACAATACAACATCAACTTGTATTACACGGTGTTCCCACGTGAAGTGAGTCCCGTATTTTCCACACAATAAGGCGCACCTAAGAGCATTCAATTTTCTCAAAAGCCGACAGTGGGTCTTATAATCCGATGCACCTTCTATATGGATCAATATTCTGATTTCTTGTACAAAGTGTTTAAAATGTTCTATCAAGCGCTTTGTTACAGCCGCTGCAGTTGTGAAGGCGTTATATGACTAAAGCTGTATTGTATTCTATTCCTTTTTATTGTATTGTATTGTATTGTATTGTATTGTATTCCCTTTAGCGTAGCTCCAGCTAGTGGATGCATAACGCAACCTCAGCCAGTATTACAGTTTCTATTCTATGCACCCTATAATGCGGTGCGCATGATATAGGAAAACGGTTTTAAAATAGGACATTGATTGAAGGAGTGACTTATAGTGCGGAAAATACGGTACATACAATTTCCTCTTTGGCAAACCAAGACCAAAATGACCTCGATTTTTCTGCCATAAATGTAGTTGCTTCAAACAGAGCTAATGTTACCCTGGAGTCAAGATACACTTCCTTACAACACACACACACACACACACACACACACACACACACACACACACACACACACACACACACACACACACACACACACACACACACACACACACACACCTTGTCAAAAGAAGACTCAAAAAAGTGAACACTACCTTCCACCACTGATCAGATGAGAGTCAGTCAGAACAAAT
>CAAKHF010017868.1:0-11705 GCA_901007745.1 Hippocampus kuda | reverse complement strand
TGGCGGGGGGGGGGGGGGGGGGGGGGGGGGGGGGGGGGGTGCGCTGGAGCCTATCCCAGCTGTCTTCGGACAGTATGTGAACAACCATCCGCGCTCACACTCACACCTAGGGACAATTTGGAGTTTCCAATCAGCCTGCCATTCATATTTTTGGAACATGGGAGGAAACCGGAGTACCCGGAGAAAACCCACGCAGGCCCGGGGAGAACATGCAAACTCCACACAGGGAAGCCGCAGCTGGAATTGAACCCGGTACCTCTGCACTGTGATGTCGACGCGCTAACCACTGGGACACCAAGATGAAAGTAGCTTGTTGTAAATACCGGAAGTCCTCCATATACAATTTGTTCTGAAAGTTGGACACGTTTCCAATCACTAACACAGCGGGAAGCTCATCGTCAGAGTCGCTATTTAGATGAAAAAGCACTTCTATAAAGGAAAACACGCAACTGAAATAAAAGCTGATTCAAAACAGTTGCTGTGGAGTTTGCACGTTTTCCCCAAGCTGTTTTCTCCAGCTTCCTCCCATCTTCCAAAAAACACGCATGCGAGGGTCGTCGAAACTCAAAATTGACCAGAGGTGTAAAAATGAGTGATTACGGTTGTCCGCCCCGTGATTGGGCGCCAACCTCTCTCCTAAAGTCAAGCTGGGATACGCCCCAGTTCACCTGTGAGGACAAGCGAGCTAGAAACTGAATGTCTTGTACTGCAAGATTGTTCCTAACAACCTTTGTAATAGATATCAGCGTTTGTAGTATCCTTTATTCGATAAGAACCGTGAAAAGTTTACAAACGGGGGCCATCAACGCTTCTGAATTAGTTGTACTTGAAGGTAATAGACAAATAGGAACGCAACATGATCATAAACTAGGGTTAAGGCTCGAAAAGCGAATCAAGAGTTGCCACGGTAAAATAAATCATCGATTTGCGCGCCGGCTTCTTTGTTGAAAAGCACTCCGGAGCGTGTAATTTTGGTGATTGATTTTTGCTGAGAGCCGCTATTAACTGTTGACTTCTCTATCAATGCGTCTAACAAGCCCACCCGGGCATTGCGGTTACATTGGTGGAAAAAGAAAAAAAAAATCTCTTCTCCTCTTGAAAAGAAACGCTCCTCGTGCGCTACCTGCGGCCCGAGCGGCTATTAGCGCAAGTCAGAAGCTATCAATTCATGAAACGTTCATTCTTCGCTCCTATTTGGCTGCACTTAATCTGCTTAACCTCGTCGGTGCGTCCGTCCGTCTCGGACACTTTGATGCGGTCCCCCCCCTAATCAGGATTCTACAGCGGCTGCACGCTCGTGTCCTTCCCTCGCTCGGCAAATATTACATTCCCGTCTTTCTTCTCCATTCCACCTCTGCTCCGCTGCAGAAATCAATGTGTCCAAAGCGGGACAGATAACCTTGTGTTTGAAGTACGACGAGCAGAAGGGAGATTTGGGGGAGGGGGGGAGGCTGTCGACGATGAGGGGGGAACGCTTGTCGGGCCGAGCAGCGATAGTGAAACCATTTAAGACCGTTCCTCTAACTTAATTCTCTGCTCCTCGATAGGACACTTGAAGGTGCAGCACAACCAGAGCTTTGAGAAGCAATGACGTACTCTAATATTAAAATGACTGTGTGTGTGCTGCTTTGTGGGCACACACAAGCACGCACACACAGCAGATGTTTGCTTTTGTGCCGCTCACCTTGTATCCTTGGATGAGTCCATTCTGGGTCTCCAGGGGGGGCGTGTCCCAGCTCACTTCCAGACTGGAGGGAGACACGGCCGACACTCGGATGGACTGGGGGGCCACCGATGGAGCTGAAAATGGAACAAAGTGAAGTCTTACAACAGGAGTTCTCCACTTTTTTTTTTTTTTTTGCGTTACAGGGAAGACTTTTTTGTAAGGTGACCCCTCCTCCATCCTAATGCAAATTAACCACCACCATGTGCATTAAATCTAAATGAATGAAATGAAAAAAAAAAAGTCATTATGTTACAATACAAAAAGAATCATGTTTTAGAATCTTCTTCTGTCATGTATGAGCATAAAGTTGCATTATGTTCACGAAAAACAGGATCGAGTCTTTAAAAGGAGAAATATATTTTGTCATGATGAAAAGTCGCCAAGTCATCTTAAAGCTAGAGTTCATAACTTTTTTTGGGTCATTTTTTTTCCAGAGGAGATGAACCACTGCCTCAAAATGTCATCGTTTATATTTTGTGTGGACTGATGAAATTTGCGCACTGAAGCATCAGAAATGAATGAATGGCTGCAGCGCGGCCCATTTGTAAAAAGTGAACACTTATTTTGCATTTCTATAGCAAACTTAAAAAAAAAACAGAAAATAATAACCTCTTTCAAAGAATCAATGTCTTTTCCCCACCAGGTATCCTTTTAACGAAAAAAAATAATCTCGAAAGACATGGGGAGGAAGAGGCTAGTCATAGCTCTGTTGTTGTAATGCAAAAGTCCACCCTAGGGGGCGACAGAAGCTTCGCAATGCAACTTTCACATGTGAATTGTTAAAAATACTCATTTATTGTCTAAAATATGAAAAAATGAACCTTTCATTGTAAACAAAAACAAAACAAAACAAAACAAAACAAAATATATATATATACACAGTATAAAAATAAATTTAAAAAGATGACTACATTATTTAGTGTGACAGCAGCTCCATTGTGCTCGTCTTTGGGATTACGGGGTACCGAACCCCCTGATACGGGCTCCTCGGTTCCTGAACGGTCAGTGTCGGAGTTTGGTGCACAGTGCCGGCAGTAAGTCAGATTCATTTTTTGCAAGGGTTGGACTCGACCAAGGCTGCGCTTGGCCACCGATTCTGTTCAGAACCTCTATGGAGAGAACTTCTTAGCGCAACTGAGGCATGGATGGGGTCCGCTTTGGCGGCCTCAGTATTGCATCTCCGCTTTTTTCGCAGATGATGCAGTTGTGTTGGCTTCACCCGGCCTTGATGACTTTCACACAGCTCTTCACAAATCACCCCGTGAGTGACAGGTGAACAGCCCATTTCAGGTCACCACTCTTGTTTTATATTGAAGCAACAACACAGAATATTTTACGGTTAATCCACACAATTATCCACAGTTTCCGTCCGGGTTCCACGGGGAGCCCTTCCAATTAGAACGAGTGGGCCTGAGGCTGGAGTCTTGACTGCACCGTGACCACACATGCGCAAAGCGGTTTTGCAGCTATGCACCTGGGGGCGAGCACAGAAAAAAAGGCCATATCACCGCATTTCACCATCACATCGCCCTCCAGCTATGTCTGCCACCCCGCCGCACGCTGCTTATCCTCCACTCATTTCTCACCCTGTGATACGTGTGGCCTTCTCAAGCCGACAAAACACACACACACACACACACACACACACACCCACACACACACACACACAACCTTTCCTGAATGCGAATGCGTGCCAACTAAAATGTTGGCTCGTTTTGTGAGTGTGGCGATAGGCAAATATTGGTGGAGGCTTCAAGACGTGCGCTTTTTTTTTCCACACCACATGAGGTTAGCCTACTGGTCTATTTGTCATTCAAACAGTGGCTCACAGCCTTCTCGCCGTGTAACATTTACGGCTCGGGTGCAGCCGGCTCCTTTGCCAAACAACCGAATGGCTCCATCATTTAAAACGGGCCTTGAGCAAGAAGAGCCAAAAAGCTCCAGTTTCCGTGACGGATCAAGATTCTTAGAAGTTTACTGCTGATGAAGAATTCTAAATGGAGCTTCTAAGGAGAGCGCTGAAGCGAGGACGGTACGGAAATGATGCAACACAAGCAATAGTCTGAGGATTCCGACTAAATGTTGCAGCAAAAGTGAAACCCAACAAAGCCCGTAGCGGACAGAGGCTAACGAAAACACTTTGATCAAGGAGAGCCGCTGCCTCACCGAGCGTCAGAATAAAAACTGGTCGTTTTTCACTTGCCTGCCTCTCCGACGGACACCTCGACGGGTTCAGAGGGAGGACTCCCGCCCACGATGTTGTAGCTGGTCATGACGATTTGGTAGCGCTTAAACTTCTTCAATTCTGTAAATGGAACACCAAATAATAACCCTGCCTGAATGTTTGAATTTTTTATTTTATTTTTATTTTTGGTGGCTTTCGACAATTCAGAAAAAACAGAGCTAACTTGCCCATTTGGCAAATGCTAAGGGCGCCGCCATGGATTCCAGGTGGCGCCACAAAGTAGGGAGAAGAAAAAAAAAGGATCTTCACAACAATTATATTGAATCTAGTCAAGACTATTAAGTCTTAAAATGAAAACGCAAACAAAATGTACGTTAATTTAGTTCACAGAATATGACTACAAATGATCAAATGACCCAATCAAAACAGATTTTGTTTTTTTTTTTTTTAGAATGATGTCGAATTTAATATTTGGCAGAGCAAAATTCAGATAACTGATTGATAATCAATTAAAGACAAATAAACTTTTCTTGGCCCTTAACTTTACAATTGTTTGTAATTTCATTCAAATTCTGTACCGTGTGGCATTTGGACTCCTTTTTGATAATGCCAGCCAGAAGCCCTTTGCAATTGTTGTGCTTCGCTCGGCTGAGGGCAGCAACCATACCACGCCATCATCCCAGAATGCATTGCGCACGTGAAAGCATGGCGGACCATATGTAAATAAACGGTCTACAAAGTGTATTAAAATAGAGACTCTTTAAAAAAAACATTGCTGATATCGAAATCCAATAGAGTAATCCTCTGTGTTCATCAAGTCAGATACTTTCATGATCAAGCGATATGACTTACGTGTCAACTCGAACTCTGTCACTGAGGAGCTGCTGACTGTCTTGAAGGGGCTCTTGGCTTCGGAGGAGAAAGATAAATGAACGCGAACGTTGATAAATGGCTTCTGTAATGATTTTACATTTATCAACAACAACAAGACTGCCATGGAGAGGCAGACATTTGATAGCTTTTAATTTTGAAGCAATGAAGGATTTTCTACCTGGTATTTGTTGCTTCAATTCATTCATTCTCCTTAAAATTGGTTGAGTAAAATCGATTGTTTTTTATGTGTATTTGTTTTGGATTCATTTATCTCTCTTTTTGGGAAACTATGCTCCATTATTAGCTTAAAAGCTATCCAATGTTTTGTCTTTGTATAAAGGAAGTATGTTGAAGTAAGTTGAGGAGTTTCATTTAGACGTAAATACTGTTCCACCTTCTTGTGGCACCTGTAGGCAACTACAAATTACAATTTGGGGGAAGGTGTCAATTAATTGCAGTTTTTTCGCAAGTCAGGGCTCCGTCCCGTTGCCCCTCAAATTCACTGTATCTCAATTAGCAATGAAATGCCCCATCAGTCCTTTTTAAAAAAAATAAAAGTAATCCCCTCAGCACTAAAGTTCACCCGCCCCTAGTCTACATTTTCTTTCACACCGAATCATCTATTGGCCATTGCAAATGTTTATTTCATGGATGTAAAACGTGCTCGTGGCAGAAAAATGTCCCCACAATGTGGCGAGTATGTTTATGAATTATTGCCATACAGACATGATGCAAATGTTGTGTTATGTTGCATGTTTAATAGGGACCAAACAACACAATAAGACCACGGCGCACTTAAATGGCAAGGCGCCACCTCCTCATGAACTGAACTTATGTTTATTATGATTTTTTTATGTGTGCGCGTGGCGACATACTTGTAATGTGGCTGTCTGTGGTGCTTTTGCTTCCCTGGACCCCATCAGCAGAGAAAGACGAGTTGAATGGCAGCTCTCGGTAATACAGCCGGTATCCCGTCAGCAACCCGTTGATGCGTTCGGCGCTCGGCCCCTGGGGAAACACGCAAATGAAATCAGTCATTTATTTCCGAACACGTAAATTCTGGCGTTTCATCTTCCAGGAGTGCTGACTGACAGAAAAAAAAAAAAAGAGACAACTTTTAAAGGGCGCAGAGCTGGAAGTGGGTAGTAAAAGATGATGAAATCGCTGGAGACTTTGTTTTCACAGCCTTCTGCTTTTGCCATTAAGCCACAAGGAGAAAACACTACACACTGTGTTACAACACCTCGGACTGCCCGTCTGCCCCTCCTACCGGCTCGTCCATCCCTTTCAATTGTCACTTTGGTCTGACGTTGCTGAATAATGTATTAAACGCAAACACATATTCAGCAGGGCTTTTCTCACCCTGGTGAATTATTAACATGTATTTGGACTGCACTTCGAATGTGTGAATGTCAGAAGCATGTCAGGGGAGCAGAAAATGGTCAGTTACGGTAATGGGCAGTTAGCATAAAAGGCTGCAACATGTGATCATAATGTCTCGGTGGAGCATCAGGGCCATATATTCTTTGCAGTCCCTGTTCCAAATACACACGTGGACAAAGAGCCCTCCGTTAATGAAAGAAAGTGGTGACAGAAATAATATTTTTAAAAAATATTGAAAATACATTAAATTGTGGTGACTCATGGCCATGTCAGTCAGAAGACTTTGTATATCGTATTCCACATGCTTGCCCTATGCAAGATCTCTTCTTGTAAAAAAAAAAAAAAAAACAACTACAAATATTGAGTTTTTATTCGCGTAATAAAGAAAATATTGCCACCGCATTTACCTTCCACCGGACGAGGACGGAGGTCGTCGTCAATGGTTTGACTGAGAGGATCTCAGGAGGCTCATCAGGAACTGAAAAACAGAATAAGGGCGCTGTTAATAAATATCGACAAGCTTCATAGATTAGCATCATAGTTCTGCGCTGTTATGTTGGTATTTTTAAGGTCAAATTTTTCATATACCGCGACCCTAATGAGGATGACGCGGTTCGGAAGATGAATGAATGAATGAATTTTTCATATAGTTGAAGGGGGAGTTTTTGTTATCATGAGCATATTCGATATCAGTGACTTCTAAGACATTGACTTGAACGAAATGCAATTTTGATCATAATGCTACAATCCATTTCATTTTTTTGTATTCATATTATGATTTCATTTGCAACTAGAAAAATTCAAAAATAAGAAAAAAATGGTTCCTTACATCCTAGTTGAATTTGGCAATAAAAAATACATTTTAAGAAGGGAATAGCATCAAATACAATAGAATGTGAATATTGTCTTGTCGCCGTATGCCACAGTTGCTGTGAAACTGGGCTGCAACTCCGGGTTTGTATTTCAAAAGTGAAAATTAAAAAATAGAATAACGTAAAAGTTTACACGAGGGATATTCATATGTAAATTCATGGCCATCAGGCATTTTTATTTGTTGAATGGCTAAACATGGAAAGCCCCTTTACATTTACATCATTGGATACTCTGCATGAGTACAATTTTATACTTTTTGTAAAAATGTACAAAATCACTGACAATGGCGTTGTTATTTTATTTGATTTTTTTTAGTATGACGGCAATTGAAAGATGATGACTTTAACCCTTTGAGGGACAGAGGTCACTACAGCGGACCGCCTATTATGTTATCAGGTTACGGCTTATCATTGGTGCATGAAAGGGTTCATACGGTAAGACTCAATTCAATATGTGACGCTCACTGTTGTGTTTTGGGGAGCCCCCGTCACTAAGTTGAAAGGTCGACCTCTGTCTATTGCGCCACACTTCGTACGGCAACATTTTCGATTTAAACTTTGGCTCAGTCGCAGTCAAGGTAATTACAGTCACCTGCTGTAACAGCCGCTATTATTATCATGAAAGCACAAAAACACGAGGATTTTTTTTTTTTCCTCATTGAAACAGCTGGCGATTGATGGGGGGCACTGTTTGTGGAAATACTGTCTCTCTTAAATCCCTTTCATGGTTTAGGGATGGGGGCGAAATAAATCCGGGAAATTCTTGTCGCCTGCCATTGTCCGGCCTCTCACCGTCTTGTAAGGTCGTGACCGCATCCGTCTCTTTACTGAGGACGCTGCTTCCAATGTCGTTGGTGGCCACCATTCGCAGCCTGTACGAGGTGAAGGGCTTCAATCTGCATAAACACACACACAGCGCACGCACAGGTCCTATTTCTTTTAAAGTTCTCATTTCCCATCCACAATCTACTCCCCCCGTAAAAATACCATGAAAGGAAAAATAAGCAAATCATTTTCTAGGAATTACCGCCGGCTTTAAATCGCAATGAAAGGGTCAGGAATAATAACCGCGCACCTTCTTAACTGCTGTGCGACCACAATATCTTATCTCCATTTCCTCCTCTGTGCGAGGCGAATGCATTAATAGGCAAAGAGTAATCATCAGACTCAACTTTGAGAAGAGCCGCGCTTCGTGTCAACACAAAGAGCATGGACTCACAACCCACTCTATCGCAATACGCTGCAGTGCTTTATTCGTGCTTATGCACTTGCAGCTGAAAATGTGCAGTAGGTTGAAAAAAAAAACAGAAAAAAGAAAAAAAGAAGGCGCTTCTAGCAACAACGCACCGGGACAATGTTGCAGACAGTGCTTGAAATGAAATTGCCTTGAAATGTCTCTTTTCGGCCCGAAGGACTTTGGTGGGTTTTGTATTCAGTGTTTTCTTCAGTTGCAGACACAAGATGTCCCGGTGGCAAATCCTCCCCCAACCCCAAAAAAATGACAAAAGGTACGGATTTCAGCAATGGGTGAGGAAGGTTTCACCGGGGAGGAGCGAAGGACACGTTTACCAAGTTCAGTACACCGAGTAAAGCTTAGGAACGAATTGAGTTCATAATTGAATGTGCCACTGTAATCCTTTGCTTGGGGTGGCTTCCGGGTCGAAAATTGCAGTCAGGTCTGCTGCGCCTGCATCATAAACTCAATCCCCCTTCCCCTTTGTGTGTGTGTGTGTTTGTATGTGTGTGGTTAAGCAGCGAGCTGTTCTCAGACACAGGCACACTGACAGATTGTCAACATTTTTTGTTGAACCTGCCTCCTGCTTCATTCCTAGTCATTTGCACTTCTGCCTCAGATCCTGTTCCAGGGCCGCCTGGTCCTTGCGTCCAAATTTCGCTGACCTGCTTGCTGCAAGGAGACTTTCCCTTACAGGCAGAGCCATTTTCAGCACGAAACAAACAAAAAAAGAATTCATTCTCATGTCCTTCTGCTTGATATTTCGGATCTGGTGAAATGACCACCATTGGCCGCTCTCCGGCTAAGTTCCTGCCACTGTCATACCAATCTTGCCCAACGCACTCAAAATACACGCAGGAATAAATTTACATCAAAAGCAATGTTTAGAATTACGAAGGATGAAGAGATTGTTGTCATTGTGCTTCTGAGATAAGATTTGGATGAATGAGCCGTCGATTGCTGTTTGCAAAACAGTGTCGGCCGTCGGTGGCCATTGATCAATCTGATTGGCTGTTTGCAATCAGTGCCTGAGATCGAAGTACCGTATTTTCCACACTAAAAGGCGCACTGGATTATGAGGCGCAACTTCAATGAATGGCCTAGTTTGTCATTTTTTACATACATTGGGCGCACCGCATTATAAGACGCAATCTACAATGCATCCACAAGATGGAGCTACGCTCAGGGAAACCCCAACAGAACGATCAGATGTCAGTAAAACGTACTTAACAAAGCAGCGACACAGTCCACTGAACCAACAGCAAGTTCTAACATTGAGTCGTGAATGTTGAACTCTCTTGCCGCTTCTCTATTTCCGTGTTCAACTGCGTAACCGATCGCCTTATGTTTGAACTCTGCGTTGTCAGCATGTCTCGAGCAAGGAGCCATTTTGGGGTCGAAATATTACCGTAATGACCATACACAAGCCGCATCGGATCTTAAGGCGTGGCGCGCTGTGAGCTTTTAAGAAGATGGAAGGCTTTTAGGTGTGCCTTTTAGTGCAGAAAATACGGTCGACTAAGAGACAGTAAACAAAAGCGAAACGACAACAAAAAAAGACATTATCCAATAAATCAAGCTTAGAAAAATGTTGCTTTTTACATGTCCCCGCTTATATTTTGAGTGTGCTGGATGAGGTTCTGCATATGTGTGGATTTTATTTCATGAAACTGTGACTGTGGATGATATGATAAACAATGACTTCTCAGCCATGTCAGCTGTGCAGTCAAGGTACACGTCACAGTTTTGGAGTTGTGCATAAGTGTGTGAGGGTAAAAAAAAAAAAATGCAAGTTGCATCTTCGTGGACTTGTGCGTACCTCTCAATGGTCCAGGCAGTCAGGTTGTGCGGGATGTCCGCCGTATTGGCGATCCAGTCGCCATCCGGCAGCTCTTTGATTTGCACGGTCAAGTACCTCACGGGGGAGGAGCCTGAGCTACCAGTCACCCAGTGAAGGCGGAGCCGACGCGCTTCCACACCATCCTGAGGAACTGACAACTTCCTGGGCGGCTGGGGACGCTCTGCATATACAAAGAAGGAATTAGATAGGGAATCATAAGAGAGAAATTCCGATGATCCATTTTCTTCTTATGTGTCCCGATGTTCCTTTTAGCAGATACGCATGACAGCGTTTGCATCCAATTATACGCGATTGCGTTTTCAACTTACGCACGTGAGTGAAAATGAATCGGGGGAAACAGTCAAGTCCTATTTTATTCCTTCTAATCATCCAATGATGTTTGCATTGTGTAGAAATTTTGTTTTCTTGGCTTCCCAATGTTAAATGCATCACGATACTCATCATTCGAGAGTATGCAGGAGGCGGGTATGGATAACGATGTGAAATTTGGTGCCGAGTTCCACTTTCCTGGGACGACTCATTGTAGTTTCTTATGAAAGTATGACCGGGGGGGGCATTGATACACACACCTTATTCCTTATTTCCATGTAAGGATGAAGTACGCTGAGTGATAACTTTAACGGCAGCCCGTTTCAAATGAGTCATTCACGGAAGACGACGGCGCATTCATCCGCTTATAAATTGCCGACGGATTGGTTTGTAGCGTTCTAAATTCTGCGATGATTCATACTCCCGTCAAGTGCAAGGCGTGCAGATACGTTTTCATCACTTGCCCGCCCGGGTGACGTTCGTGCACCAGAACTGATGAAATAAAACAAGACATAACAGCTGGCGCCTCACCGATGAAGAACTGCATTAGCATGAGTCAGTGTCTCTGCTATTCAATTAGAAAGGTGGCATTTGAACATTAGCATCGGAAGTAGCTCGTACTTTAGATGACGGGATGTGTGTTGAAGATGCATAAAAAACACACACACACACACACACACACACACACACACACACACACACACACACACACACACACACACACACACACACACACACACACAGCTTAAGGGAGCGTGGTCTAATTTCAGGTCTCTGGGGATATTGACTAGGTGTGGTAATAAAAGTGTTATTGATTCACTCCGAGGTATAATTAATGTGCACGTGCATGCATCGAGGCAAGCATGGTCGCACACGCCGGCTTGGTCGTCGCCATTCATCCTTATCGCAAGTAATTAAGACAAATTGGATTGCTCTCCTTCTTGCCTCTTATCCTCTTTTCTCATCAGTCCCTTTCAAAAGATTTGACAACAGTAGAAGCTCTAACGTTGAATTGTCCGCCACAGGGTAGAATTCAGAAATTCGGATGAAAAGCTTTAAAAGAAATTTGACTTTTTTTTTTGCTAGTTATGTTACGCGAGACAATCAAACATTATGCAGTATCCAAATGTTTGTATGCATCCATCCATCCATTTTCTGATTCGCTTACCCTCACAAGGGTCACGGGGTGTGCAACGAGCCTATCCCAGCTGTCCTCTGGCAGTAAGCGGGGGGCACCCTGAACTGGTTGCCAGCCAATCGCA